>CATKHJ010150767.1:0-24657 GCA_949750685.1 Vernicia montana | reverse complement strand
ATATATATATTTGGTCAAATTCAAACTAGAAGTTTATTAAACAGAAAAACCAGCAACAACAAATAAAATCAAGAGTACAAACACCTCAACTATTTACAATTTCTAGCTTCACATCACCCTATCTCTACTCAAAGAGTTTTGGGTACAAAATCTCAATAAAACAACATTCCTAATGTTCCTAAACACCTCCTCAGGATTCAAGTTTTGCTGCTTAAAAATCACTTGATTTCAAGCCTTCCATATAAAGTACATAGCAGCACAGAGAGCAGCTTTTCTCACTTTGCACTTCAAACTTTTCCCTTTTGCCTTCCTAGAAAACCACGATATTTCTCTCTTCCAATTCAAACCTCTTCTATTGATATCACAGGCCATCAAAATCCTGTTCCAAACTCCTTCAATGCATTTACATTTAAAGAATAAATGCTGAATAGTCTCAGTCTCCATCTTGCAAAAGACACATTTATCATCTCCAACCACTTTCCAAGTGACGCAATGAGAAAGCGAGGGATAACAAGACTAGATCACGTCTACGCCTCAAACATTCTTGAGTCCACAAGGAAAGATCAATTTTAGAGTTTACCAGGAATAAATGAGACTGAAATTTTATTCATAATGAGATATCTACTCAACTATTACATAATATGCCTATTTATAAAACAAGAAACCCTAAATAAGAAACAATAAAATTACTAAATAGAATACTTAAATATTCTAGAATTACTTGAAAAATAGGAAAACAAATCTAAAATTAATCAAAAATTACAATTATTATAATCATTAAAATAATAATAAAAATATATAAGAATCACCGCATTATACTCCTCCACTTTAAGAAAACTCGACCTCGAGTTTATAGTTTGAAATTGAAATCTTCCATACCAAACAAATAGATACTTGGAATACACTAGTGTCTTCACAGGATAATATCCAAATAATAATTTTTTTTGACAGTTCAATTGACATGAAATAAAATTGAAATTATTAATCCCAATAAATAAGACACATGGGTTATGGGATCACTTTGAAATTTAGCTCTTGCTTCTTTCTATATTCTCTTCAATTGTATATATCTCAAAAATCTCAATCCATTTTTCTGCTCCTTTAATTGCTTCAACCTCAATCTCTATTTTTTCTTCCTTAATAATTGCTTCAACTTGTTGATCTTGTATATTTTCTTTGATTTCAAATTCTTGAATATCATTAATTTCACATGTTTCCACCTCAATTGGCACATATTTAATAAATGAATTTTCTTATACATGGTTAATGTCTAAATTTACAAGTTCAGTTTTTTCATAACTAAAAGTTTCACTCTTAATGGGCTAAATTTCATTATAACAATCTTGATAAATTTCACTGTTGCTATGAGAATACTTTTCCAACTTCTTATAATACCTATTTAATCTTTTATTTAAATCATAAAACACATAACAACTATGATAAAATTCATTCACTAATAATTCTTTCATTTTTGTCCATGAACGAATTTTACCATATGTTTTTTTATAATCAACCCACCATTCCAAAGCATCTTCTATTAATTTTCGAGAAATAAGTTTAACCTTTTCCACCCCATTAATATCATGAAAATCAAAACAAACCTCCAAATCAAATAAACACTTCATGAAATCTTTTTCATAAAAATCACCATCAAAATAAGAAATACCTCTAAAATAAATTGACTGAGCTACATCATCTCTAGTGCAAGATCTACCATATTCACGATCCTGAAAATAAGAATTATTTTCTAAATCAAGAATATGTCGACTGCGAACTACATCGTCTCGAGTACTATTTCTTCCATATTCCAGATCTCGAAAATTTACTCTTGAAAGAGACTGCTCTTCACGATCACCGTTAACAAAGAGGTTGCTTCGAACTCCATAGATTGTCATCGAGGAGACAAGTTTTAATCTGCTCTGATACCAACTGACGCTGTGAGAAAGCGAGGGATAACAAGTCTAGATCACGTCTACGCCTCAAACATCCTTGAGTTCACAAGGAAAGATCAATTTTAGAGTTCACCATGAACAAATGAGACTGAAATTTTATTCATAATGAGAAATCTACTTAACTATTACATAATATGCCTATTTATAAGGCAAGAAACCCTAAATAAGAAACAATAAAATTACTAAATAGGACACTTAAATATTCTAGAATTACTTGAAAAATAAAAAAAAAATCTAAAATTAATCAAAAATTACAATTATTATAATCATTAAAATATTTATAAAAATATATGAGAATCACCGCATCATCAAGTCATCAACTTACTTTTTGTATACAGTTTCCTTTGAATGGTTAACCAACAGATAAAGCTGTGTTTTGGTATAGTCATAGAACCCCAAACAATGGCTGCCCAACTAACTTTATTCCCTTTCTTCCTCAGTTGCTGCCAAGCATTAGCTACAGAGAACGAATGATTGGTGGTCAGCTCCCAATCAGTTCTATCCTCTCTATTAGTTAAGCTATAGTGCTCCATTACATATGCCCTTACTTGCTCTAAATAGTTATCCAGAGCCATAGAAATCTCTCAGTGGTTACCTCTCCACAATGAAGCCACAGTTGCATCTTTAAAAACATCAGTGTTAACAAAATCCACTTGAGGAAATCTGTCAGCTAGTGATTGCTTCTCATCCCATGGATCAAACCAAAAAGAAAAAGACTTCCCATTGCCAAGAGTATATCTAAACATACCCTTCACTTCATTTCTCAATCTCACCAATTGTAACCATGTCCAACTTGCATCATGAACTTTAGTTAATCCCCATAAACTAAGCTTTTTGAGCTTATTTGCTATGACCCACAACGCCCAAAGGGATTGTTTGAAGATATTTAATTCAATTGTTATTATTAATTTAATTTTTCAAACAATTTCTCAATTTTTTTTTAAAAATTTATCATGATATTTTTTTAATATATTGCAAATTGCAATCTTAATTTAACAATTAAAATTGAAAAAATTCTATCATAATCTGCCCACGAATCGAATACCAGCTAAAAAATGTTATGAAAAGCTTCTACAATATTGAGATCTTGCCATATATAATATTATTCTCGTATAAAATGAGATTAATTTATATGACGAAATATGAAAGTAATTCACATGAATTTCTATTCGGATAAGAATCACAATATTCCAAGTGGGTGGGAGGAATAAGCGGAATAGCCATGGAGTCGATACCTGGCTTTCCTTTTATTTTCCATGGAGATATCTGCCGCATGATCAGAGGAAAATGGTAAATAAAGTATCACGAAAGTAAATCCAAATCCAATAATAAAATCCATGAATAAGTTGTAAATTTAGAAATTAATGTATAGAGTAACTAATATACTAGGAAATTTTAGCATTATATTACAAAAGAAAGACTATATTCATTCAATGAATAATAATATAAATGCAAGCACAACAGAACATTTCATCTATTTAAATCGTACACCATTGGAGTAGCTAGCAGTAAATGAAAAGAAAAAAAATCAATAAATATATATTATCAAAGTAAAAGAAAAGAAAAAAAGAAAAAAAAAAAAAAAAAGGAGGGGGGGGGGGGGGGGGGGGGGGTGGGGTTGATTCGGGTATCTCGACTAGGGCATCCCCTTAAGAAGACTATATGATAACTGTATCTATCAGTATTAAAGCAGACTCGGAGCATATAACATAATACATTAAATTACTTGCAGAAATCGGGCATACGAACTAATATTTAGGAGTGTTCATGGGTTGAGCCGGATGGGTTTTTTTCCTCTAACTCGACCCGACTTGTCATGCAAACCATGGATTTTAGGTGAAAACTCACCTGACCCGACCAAGAAAAGTCGAGTCGAGTCCATTCATTTTTTACTAATTCATGTGTAACATTTTTTCCTAATCCGACCCAACCTGATTAAATATGTCATCTGGAATATTATGAACTTGATCCAACGGATTTAAATGGAAACCCGACTACTCAGGCCGGGTGTGGTGGGGGTGAATTCTTGAACACTTAATATTCATAAATACAATTAATAGTCACTTGTGAAAAATAGCAATATCAAAATGGAGTTCAACGTGCAGATGAAAATCTGAAATATCAGTCTCTTCTATTTATTTTTCTTTTTTACAGAGAGAGAAGAGGCAGGGAAGAAATGGTGCCTCTGCACCTTAAAAGTAAAATTGTCACACGCCTATAGGTTCAGTGGCTTTCCTCAGCCATGCCTTCTCAGATTCATCCAAATATGGGGCCAGAATGTCCCTACATCTTGAATGATAGGTGTTCAGCCAATCTATCTCATCGGGCATTAATAGGCTCAAGTCAATTAACTTTCTCTGATACGGTGCCTAGACATCAGCATATCATCAAATGTTAGAACACAAGACCAGCAAGCAAAATCGTATTGTTCTTAAGCAGACTTATGCACATGACCGAGAAAAACCAAAGATTGGTATGCTCAAAAACCAACATAAAATGTGTCTGCAAAGCAATAATATTTTCAATTTTTTGACAACAAGTATCACACTTTTTTACAAGCATTGCTTTAGGTTATCAGTATATATATAACCATGTAATCATGTATACATCTGAGGATATTAGCTCTACAATAATTTATCAACACCTAAGATAGAACTTGCCTGAGGGTCCATTTAAAGAAATGGTTATTATAAATGAATGTAGATTTAGATTTGAATTTCAAATGTATAATCATAAAAAATACACATGATATCAAATTTAAATATTCAATTATTTCAAATGACTAGCTATACAAATCTATTTCAAAGTTATTTCAGCCTAAAAAAAAAAGAACCTAAGAGTTATTTCATCCTCTTAAAACTCCCATGCAATGCCTTAGATAAATTCACATAAACTTACCCATGTTATGTGTTCAAATGATAAGTAGCCCTTGTCACCAAAATTGAATTTCGTATTACCGTCCTCGACTATAAGCACATTCTCCAATCTTATACCGAAGTTCCCATCTTCATAGTATCCAGGTTCTGAGGAATGCAATTCCAACATGATTAAAATTTGACTAGCAAAAATATATTTTTCTTGTTTTTGAAAAGAGACTCCAATCTAAAACCACATTTGAGCATCAGTGACAGACATCAAGGTCTTAGGATTGAGAAAAATAAATTTCTAGATTAAGCTAAACAATAAGGTCATATATACCCTGGCAAAGTGCAGGGTTGAGAATTCAAAACAATTATGCATGAACAGATAACTGAGAGCTAAAGCATCAGAGTTATAATTGTTACAAGTCAAAAGCTGAGATGAAACTTTTAGTGCAACCTTGAGCATGAATATTCACCTTCCTAGATTAATAGGGACCACAATCCCAGGTGGTCACCTGATTAAACAAAGAAATAATAAAAGGGCAATTCAGTTGGTTAAACCTAGGATCTGGAATATAATATTTTGTTGTATCCAACAGAAATTTTCTTCCAGAACCACAGCAAAAGTTCAACAAAGAGTGTGATACTAACCATCAGTTACAGTCATGGAAACTTGCAGAGGCACATTACGAGCCTGTGGTCTGAAACTAATCAAATGAGGCCCTGCTCCAGGTAGTTTAAGGAAAAATCCATCAATGGGCATATTATCATAATAAAAGATTAGCAAAAGGCATGCAGCTGCAGTTCATCACTAACCTTCATGAACATTCAGGTAAGACCCAATTCCATGACCAGTACCATGTCGATAATCAAGACCATCTTTCCACAATGGGATTCGTGCAAGAATGTCAAGGGCATGACCTGTAAAAAACCATTGATTGATGAAAGAGTGAATCAATATAACTAGTAGAACTTATAGATGTACTGTATTTACAAGTTATACTTGACATTGAAGCAGCTCATTTATTTAAAAATATGAAAAGTATTCAAGGAATAAAAGCAGTAAAAATTGCAATACCATTAGTCCCATTAGGAAATCTGGCATTACCAAGGGCAATATGTCCCTTGAGAACCTGCATGGGACCAACTTTTTGCATTAACATCTAAATAATAATAATAGTTAATTAAATGAATGTGACAAGTTTGAGAGAAGATGAAAGTGAAATATATTAATTCCCTCCATGTACAATTAACAAAATGTAATAACAGAAAAAATACCATAGAAAATTAAATAATTCAACTCAAATTAAAAATAAAAGATGAAAAACAACTGACTTATTGTTGGGGATATCAAAACTATACCAAACTTGATTTCTAAACAAATAACATGTCCATAGGAAGCAACTGAAGGCACCTACCGCAGTATAACATGCTTTCTCGTGTGCTGATGGTTTTCCAAAATGGACTGTGCGAGTTATATCAGTTGTTCCATCCAGATACTTCATTCCGGCCATCAAAATTATTAATAAAAAAAACATCATTAAGAAAATAGCATTTCGAGTTTATGAGAATTTAACTGGTAGCTCTAAGCCAAACTATTTGTATGTGACAAACCTGAGCTCCTGAATCAAACAGATAAATGCTATTTGGATTAAGCTCGGCACATGTTTCAGCATGTGGAGAATAATGGATAATAGCAGCATTTGGACCCACAGATGAAATTGTAGGGAAACTTAAGCCTCTAAAATGCTGTGATTAAGAAAAATAAGAAACAGTATAATGTCAAACAACTCATGCACGCATGAGATAAAATGATAAAAGAAATAATCAAATTTCAGTGACAGTTAAAAACAAGCTTTTTTCCTTCTAATCAACAGTCCTTACAACTGAATTAACTCCTAACTTAACATGAATGGCAACAAAATGTCTCTAATGTTTCTATTGAGAATAAAACTCTCAAATATAAATATATAATGCAATGCAACAGAGCTTGTGAAATTATCAACCAAGTAATAAAAAAGAAACTGCCATGCCATCACCATAGCACTCAATCTGAACAGCGTAGCAGGTCACCTCCGAAATAAGTGCAGAAAGTTTTCTGGATTCATCTACCAAACCACAAACTAGAACAAAACCTCTACCAAATCACACTTGAATAGAAACTGAGAAAGCTATCACAATTGATATAGATGAAGTCTATAGCATCCACATCTTGTTGGCGAAGTAGATTGGTTTATGGTCAAAGGGTATTTTAGGCATGTAAAGGTAAACTTACGAATTTGTTTCTCTTTTTTTCATATGGCTAACAGGAAAACTTCCCAATTCGGGCAGGACTATTTTGTTCAACGGAATGAAATATTAGGGATCATTAATTAATTTTTCAAAATGTAGGTCCTACCTACTTAGTTAATTGTGTTATACCACAGGCACTAATTAGTAATTTACCCTTTAATTATAGACAAATATCAGTTCCTCCATAAAATATGAATCAAATGAAAGCAAGATTGCATTGAGAAGAACACAAAACATCATATCTAAGAACTAGAAATCAAATTTTTCATCATCAATAGAAATATTTTTGAAAAACCCAACTATTATAATAGCTAGTGAAAAAATCTACAGCAACTGATAACACTAAAATGTCCTAAAATGATACTTACTAACCTATATCTTTTAACAATAAGGACAGTTTATTTTTCTAATGATTTGCCATTCGAATTACCTCTTTAGATGCTCGGAAACCTTCCAGCTTATCACTTACAGTCACCTCTGTCAGTTTTCTAGTTTCCCTGCCACAGAACATTCCAGTAACATAACAAAAATGGATCAGTGAAAAGTCAAGCTTCGATCAGTTTCTTGTTTTCACTGTTCAGCAATACCAGCATAGTGGAGCACAAAAGGGAAAGGGAAACACACACATAGAAGGAGAGGGAAAGAGAGAAATGTACACAAACAAAAAATAAGATGAACAAAATAACAATGCATTGTTGACATAGAGCCCTTTACACCAAAAGGTGCAACCAGTTAGCTGATATGTATTGATGAGATGGCAATTTAGCAGGTTGAACAATGTGAACAATAGAGCAGCACAATATAAATTTAAGTCAAGCTTACATCAATTTTTCCCTGCAATGTGCATACCACTTAAATATAAGGTCAATTAGAAAAAAGATAAGCTATTATATTAGGCATCTCTTCCATACTGCCATTATTAGCCAACTTGTAAGACTAACTTTTGAAACAATTTTTAATAAAAGACATACACTATTAAGCAAACATCATAGCTTAGAGAGCGATAATCTTCAGGCATCAACAGTTAATAAACTTCAGTCACATTCTTGTTGACATAGAAGTTGATCCAATCAAGCACAATGGATAAAATAAATGCGGTCAAACATAAATAACAGCTCTCTACTATTTCAGAAAAACGCACTGGCCAAGGGCAAAGGCTTTTAATCACATGATCCAGAAATTGGTTGGTAAGATTCCTTTCAACTTGGTAATGACAAATGCTAAACAAGATATGATATGATATAACAGAAAAATAACTGATTGAAATGCAGCTTCTGTTTATAATATCATTGCATTTTATTTGAATGTTAAATATTTAATAAGATGAGATAGCCCTCGCCATGTAATTTTGTCATACTGCTTATCTGAACATCTGAGACACTGCAATATATTTTGAATATTTACTGCTTACTATATACCAAACACAACATATCCGATATAAGCTACTCTGTAGAATCAGGTTATATCCAGAGTCCAAACTTCTGGTGCAATATTTTCCACTATGACACTTCAAATACCAACTAGAAATTTAAATGATGGCCATAAGTTCCCAATATGAGAATAAACACTTACAAATCCTTTTTCTTGTTTGCACTCTCCCCTTCCAAGAAGTAACCAGAAGCCCCATAAATCTCTTGCATCTGCATATGCAAAACAAAGGTTCTCATAATCTTTGAAAATGTAGGTTTTGTAGCATATGGTAAATATTTCAATGGAAAATATAAGATTTAAGACTTAAGAGGAGAAAAAGGGATAAAAGTGGCAGTAACTGTTAAGGAAACATACAAACTTAAGAGAATCTGGATCTCAGAGTATACCTGCTTATCCAACCAGACAAGATATTGCACAACAGCAGCGCCATCACGAATGTGTGCCTTTTTTAATCCATCCAACTCAACTGGATTCTACATAACAAAACAGTACATCAACGAGCCAAAATTAGTTCTAACATATGTTACTATTGATAAATAAAATAAAACAGTTAGCTGTATTGCATAGCGACTATTCTAGGGATAACCAAAATTTTATTTCACCTGACCTGGACCAAGCCAATATCCTATATGGTTTTGTTAATTTTGTTTGTTGGTCTCAAAGGCAACATATATCAGATATCATTCAGAAAATTTAATAAGCTAATAAGAAAGAAATTACAAAACTCTCTATTATGCAAATCAAAATTTTGATATGTTCCACACTAGACCTAATTTAGTCATCTTCAACAAGCAAGGAGTTCTAATAACTCCTAATTTCCCTTGTGGCCTGGGGTTTTAAATAATGGCTGTTTACCATTTGATTCTGTTACTTATCAGCCATTCAGCATCATGGTCCCTGGTAGACTGAATAAATTATATAAGATCACATTGGAAACTTATTTATGGCTTTGGAGAACTTCATTAGGATACACAGTGCATATGCTACCTTTAAAGCTTTTGCAAGGGCTATAGGTGATTGCTTCAGGAGCACTTTCTCAGAATTCAACTTTGAATATAAAGCATAGCAGCATGAACCAGAATCAATCCATATAAGGTCAAGTTTATTTCCTTCTGATTCAGCTGTACCATTTTCAATGATGACAGTTTCACTGGAATCAATTTTTATGTCTTTTGTAACTTCAGCATGAGTTCCTTTGACTGCAGATATTGAGTCAAGCTGATTAGACGCAAGCAAGAGCACATCTGAACTCACTGCAGTGTACTCCTGAACTTCAATTCCATTCTTCTCCATATAAGATTTTACCTGCAAATGGACATCAATTATTTATATCTAACTATTCAAATTGTTATTCCAAACTTACCATTCTCATTCACAATGGAAAATGGCATAAGTCTGTTGTATAAATTAATTGATATTGGATAAAACTTTTGTGAGTACCAAAACAAGTCAGCAGATACAGTACTAATACTAAAGAAGACAAAAGCATCAAAGAATTTAATAAAAGATAATGAAGAAAACCTGGAAATCTGAAAGACATTGGAAAGATCAGATAAATGTACCAAAGTTTTAGAAAAACCAATGAATGTATATAGGGAAAAAAAAAGATAACTAGAATTGAAATATATGAAAAACTTTACCTCAGTGGAGACCTTCCTCTTGTCCACATAAAGGAATGCTGAGCTGGATGTTACTATAGCAAATGCATGAACAACTGGACAGTAGGATACATCACTTCCACGAATATTATACAACCAAGCAACCTAGAAGAAAATAAATGGAAATATTGATAAACAAAATCAAGATGGCTAAAGAAAAGGCCAAAGGCCAAAAAAAGATGCAAACAATGTAGCCAAGGATGGCATAAATTTACCTCATCCAGTGTTGTAATTATCATAGCACGAGCTTTCTCGTGCTTGAATTTTTCTCTCAGATCCTTCAACTTGTCTGCAACTGAACGACCTGTGAATTCCAATGGATGGACATTAACTGAATTTGTTTCTGCTGGGGGTCGATTTTTCCAGACCTCATCTACCAAATTGGTTGCAGTTTGAATCAGCTTCTGCTGTTTTTCAGCAAAAGCACACTCCCATCTTTGCGCAGTGTCTACTGATATACACCATGGATCGATACCAACAGCCGCATGTGCTGGTAGATTCTAACAAAATCAAATTTCAAGGTATGTTTAATACTGCTAGAAACTAGTTACAGAATACAGTAAAAAATCAACTGAATAATCATGTAAGAACAACTAAACTAATAAGAGCATAAATAGTAATACAATCATATTGATCTTGGGATAATAGCTATTGAAAGGCATAACTTAAGACCAACTCAAGAAATCATGTGATCATGAGATAGGGACTCAAAAGTTTTCAATTGATAATTGATCAAGCTCAAAAGTTAGGCAAAGAGAGCCAACTGCAGGAATAGAAAAGCCAGAACAAAACCAAAACTCAAAAAGGCAAAGATTCTTAATAAAATTGGAATTGCAAACTGCCCTAATTAACAATTGGTCTCAACACCCTGTAGTCAGATGACAACATTCATGAAGTCTCAAGATGGTGAATGGACTGACTGGGGGGAAAGGCCATATTTGTATAAATTCCAGAAAGAGTAAACTTATTTTTCAGAAAATTCATCCAATTATTTTGCAGCATTCTAAAACACAAAAAAAAATTAAAAAAAAAAAAACATGCCCTTCACCCTTGCAACAAATAGATGGTAACTCACATCAGCCATCCATGTATCCACAGAAGGGTCCTCTCCCATACGCATGAGTGTCCACTGGTCACTAAGTTCTTGTGTTGCCTGCAAGAAATAGCGTCCATCGGTCCACAGCCGTGCTTCATTCATTGTAATAAGTGCCAAACCTGGATGAAATTCAAGCAAAATACTGAAAAACAATACACACTACATCTAGCCAACATGATAATACTTTGAATCTGACTAATGAAATGAGATGATTGTCACATTCATATTCTTTGGACAAAATACTCCAAAGCAAGATGCCTGGACATGAAGAAGGGATGATGAAACAAAAGCAATCCTGTACAATCCAGATTCAAACTACCATTCCACTCTAAATGTCTAGGCTCAAAACTCTACTAAACATTCGAAAAATATGAAACTACTTGAAAACTCAGAGGACAACCTGACTTGATAGTGTTTCATAATGTAAAATTAAACCTAATTAATAAATTAAGGCGAGCTTCCATTTGAGTTCAAATTCATTATTATTAGATATTAATTATATTTTGAAATTATAACAAAACTTAAATATTTGAATTCTGTTCAAATCCTAACTCAAGTTTAAGCTAAACTCGATTAAAAATGGAGTCGAATTCAAATATTTTGCAAAACTGAGTTTGAATTCAAGTAACTCATTTAAGGTAATTCTGCAAACAGAGCAATAAATATTAAAGCTATAACACAGAAACTACCAGCGCTTCCAGTGAATCCAGAAACAAATTCCCGACGCTTATCCCGCGCAGAAACGTACTCGCTCTGCCACAAAAAAGAGATGTATATTGAATAAACAATTACATTTGCATTACGCAATTACTCGATCAAAATTATCCAAAAAAACCTCAAGAAAATGAAATCAAAAACAAATTAAGTGATCGAAACAGAAAATATATAGAAGGAGAGAACCTGATGATAATCCTCAGAAGGAACAACTAAGGCATCGAGAGGCGGAGAGTGAGAAGCCATAAGAGACCTTAAGGGAGTGAGTACATCAGCCATGGTGTTTTGTTTGTGAATCTCAATTCGTTAGCCAGATATTTATGGATTTATAAAGAGACTGAAATGCTTCACAGGAGAGAATAGAGAAACAGAGAGGAGTAGCCAACTAGAAATAGGATGGAATGGAGGGCTGATCTAAAAACCGAAAACCAAACCGAAACTGGTAAAATCAAACCGAAAAATTTGGTTAACCAGTCTAATGGTTTCAAATTCAGTTTTTATTTTTAATATTTTTGATTTTCCAGTTCGGTTTCAAATTTTATATATATATAAACTGAAAGTTATGGTTAAACAACCGATATTTTTAATATATATAATGATAATTAAGCGTACTAATTTTTCAAAAAGTTTAAATGAAGTAATTTATTTTTGTATTTTTTTAATTAATTATTATATTATTTGTTGAATTGTTAATGGTTGTTACATACACTAGTATTGTTTATTTATAATACTTTTTAAAAGTTTAAACTATATCACTTAATATTAATATAAATTATTTTAACTATTAGTTTTATAAGTATAATTTTAACTTTAAAATGATAAAAATTTAAATTTAAATTTTATTGATTAAAAACTGAAAAATTAGTTAATCAATCTAATAAAAATGGTTTACCGATTAGTGGATAACTAGTAAAAATAGTTTAATTTCAGTTTAGAAAATAAAAATCAATATAATCAAATTGGTTTAAAATATATGCTAACGATTCGGTTAACATTTGGTTAACCGACCATGAGCACCCTAGGAATGGGATGTTTTATGCGTTAAAAAGCTTGAAAAATTCAAGGTTCTTTTGATTTTTTTTTTTTTAAATCAAATGAACTTTAATTAAGAATTTGATTTGGTTTTGTTGTTTCAGAATTTATTCTCTATATATTCGTATATAAATATAATTTTTACCCACTTTCATGCTAGTTAAAGTAATATTTTCTTTAAAAAAAAAGGAAAAAGTAATATTCTAATTCTTTTCTTTTGCATTCTAAAAAAAAAAATCTTTTGTAAATTATTGTTGTGTTAGTTTTGGTTTCCTTATTTTCTACTTGATGGGTTAATTACTAAAAATAAAGTTATTTTTTTTATTCTTGTCTTCTTGTCTTTGGATTTTTTCCATTTTCTCATATCCTATTTTTTTTTAGTGAATTTTCTAATATCCTATTTAGTAAAACTGAAAATTAATGTTTAATAACACAATTTAATATTTAAAATTAAAATATTTAACACTTATTAATTTTTAAATTATTTGATATCATATTACTAAAAAATTTCAATTAAATTAAAAATCACTCAAAATGAAAAGTTAAAAATTTTAATTTAAAATTTACAATGAATATAATAAATAGTTAAATGTTAAAATTATTTTTATAATTTAACTATATTATTACCTATATTACTTAATACTTAAATTTTTAATATTATCAAATACCACTTAAATCTTAAAAATAAATTTTAATTATTAAATAATATAATTTTTAAATCATAAAAATATCTAAAAATTTAACCACTTATTATACTTAATGAAAATTTTAAATTAAAATTTTGTTATTCAAATTTTAATAAATTATTTCATTATTTTATTTATTTACTATTAAATATTAAATTATTATATATAAACCTTAAACAATAATAATATACAGGCTGCACACGGGCAGGTTATACTATTAGTTTACACTTATTCCTTCTCACAGTTTTTTTTTTTTTTTTTTTTTTTTTTTAATACATTCCTTCTCACAGTTAAACCTTCAAATTATTTTGTATAATTGTATTTAATATTTATCCCTTTCTCTCGTATTGTTGAGCACTACAAGAGGATTAGGATTTTAGAATCCTCTCATGTTGAGTTCAATATTATAAGTCATATTAATTTAATATTCACCATTAAATAAAAAATTAAAAAGAATATATGTACCTAATCAATAAAATAAAAAAAAAATTAAACATAGAAAAATATATATATATTTTTTTGCACAGAACATAGAAAAATATTCCATTCCAGTTTTTTTAATATTTCGTAATTTAAAAAAACTGGAATAGAATATTTAAATAAAATTATGGATAATTTTATTCGAATAATATTATGGTTTGCAGTTCAATCGGTTAGATAAAATCTCTTCATTTTTATTTTTTTTAATTTTTTTTGTCAGATTCCTATTAATAGAAATCTAACCGATTAAATGGTGATTTAACCAAAAATTTGATTTTTTTCAATGAATTGAGCCGAATTGGCCAGCAGTTCCTAGTTCATCCGATTGAACTAACATGTCCGATTTTTAAACAGTGGCACCTAGTTTGACTTTACTAGTTTAATTATAAAACTTAACGCTACATTTAGAAACAAGGAAAGCTTGGAAATGCCGTAAAAAAAAGCATTTAGTTCCACTTAAATGTTAAAGAAGGAAAATTATACAGAAAGCATCGCACAGAATCACAATATTATTTAATCAGATAGAAGAATTTCGAATCATTTACAAATTGAAATTGGGAATGGAACAATGTATGAACAAAACTGGAGTTACAGCAATAAACCAATTACAAACAAATGCACTCAAATAGAAGAACAGAAAAAGAGATGGTAAGTAATTCCAAAAATTGGGAATAATATCAAGAAGCCTGAGCAAGCCTCTTAACTACTGTAGCCATATAATTGCCCTGATGTTCTGCAAGTGCCAGCTCCGTTTCACTCGGCTCTCTTGAGCCATCACCAGCATAAACACCTGCGCCATATGGAGAGCCTCCCCGAATAGAATCCATCTTGAACATACCAGCTCCAAAGGTGTATCCAACTGGCACAAATAGCATTCCATGATGGGCCAACTGGGTGATTGCTGTCCATCTGCCCCAAATGAAACAAGAGAAATGGTGGAATGGATAATGGTTTACACAATATATGTATATAGGTTTTCAAGCAAGCATTTTAATTTACCCTAACATTTCAAAAATCTACGATAACAGTGCCAAATCATCCTTCCCCCATGACTTTATATAAATCCTTTTAAGTTCCCAAAATCAACAATTATCAATACAAAGGATACAGGTTCTAAACACATGCACTTCACAAATGCAAACAAGACAAGTGCCTATCAAACACCAAAGATTAAAAACATTATCCCAAGCAAGAATCTATTATTGCCAATCATAAACAAACTCAACTGCTATAGTTTGGTGGGCTGGGGATGATAACAAAATCAGGGATTCATATACAACTGAGATACTAGCCCAAACCATCAACCCAGTAAAGGTTGGGATTGGGAAAAAAAAACAGTAACATCTCTAAGAATGAGACTCATGCGTTTCAAATTTAAGTTACTGACGAGCCACAATTGGATTTCTTAATTCTTAGACAACTAATCATGGAAGGTACAAGATAGTAAATGTCAAGATGTAAATATGGGTCGTAAGACTTTCTCATCTTAATTATCTTACAAATTAACAAGAGAAAGACTGACGTAGTTTTCTTGTGCCACTTGAGTTGCTAGATTACAAAGGGCTCCAGGCGAGCAGTATATAAGCCATCCCATTCTTCAGCATAAAATGTTCATCCAGAAAAAATAATATCAACATGCAATGAAGCCAAATATATTTGTTCCACGGCAAACCTCAGCTACCAAAAGAACAATTTAAGATACATCACCTTCATTTTTTGAAAATTTCTTAACTAGTGGCCTAATTTTGCATTTAGCTTCTACAGTCATTGAGCCACCACTACCAATATGTCAACAAAATAATATGTATATCACCTTTATGTAGCTTATTATCAGATAACTTAGACTTGACCAGATAACTTCAATTAATTGAAAAGTCATTAGTCTCTAAGAAAATCTTCCAAGCAGTTG
The DNA here is from genome assembly GCA_949750685.1 of Vernicia montana. Taxonomy (NCBI): domain Eukaryota; kingdom Viridiplantae; phylum Streptophyta; class Magnoliopsida; order Malpighiales; family Euphorbiaceae; genus Vernicia; species Vernicia montana. Next base: position 8,546 of record CATKHJ010150767.1, on the reverse strand, counting down.
TTCAGAAAATTGTTCATCAAAACCAAAAATATATCACACAATTATTCCACATTACTCTTTGCCTATGAAATATAATCCAACTTCCCAAAAGTGTTTTTCCTTGATTCATGATTCATTAACACTACTCAGTCCAGCTTCTCCAAAAATTATAATCTTAATAGAAAAGGTGAAATTTTGTATGTCATAGAAGCTTTCTTGATACGTCATATTTATTGGGACTCATTACCTCTGTTTTAGTCATTACTCTTACTTAGCTTATCAATTGAACTTTCAAATCAAATAATCACCAATTCACCATTTAAATTTGCTCATCAGAGTTCTGAGGCTTCAAAATGAATCTTTCCAATTCAATTAGTCTAACAATTAATCTATAGAACAAAGAGAACGACCTACATTTATAATAATAAAGAAAAGGCTTTTATAAGGCATAGAATAGCTTACGCAGTGGTTTCTTGGCCGCCGCCTTGTGTCCCAGTACTGACGAAGAATCCAGCAGGCTTTCCGGCAAGCTTCTGTTCCTTCCACAACTGTCCAGTCGAGTCAAAAAACGACTTCATTTGAGCGGCCATACAACCGTACCTCGTCGGAAACCCAAACAAAACCCCATCGGCATCAGCCAATTCCGATGCCGTTATCTCCGGAATCTCAGGTTCCTTTGGCGGCGCTTTCATATGTTCCAACACGTCATCCGGCAGCGTCTCCGGCACTCGATACAAACTTGCCTCCACTCCTTCCACTCCGTCCACTCCTTTCTTCATCCTCCTGGCCAACCCTTCCACGTGACCGTACATCGAGTAAAACACAATGAATATCTTCAATTGTGAGGTGGAATCAATTGCAGCTGTTGTATTATGGTCTGTGTTTTCATCAACAGGGATCGGCGCATCGGGAGATGAGCGGTGAGGGTCTTCACCAACGGCAGGCCGTTTCTTCTTGCTTGGAACACAGCCACCTCCTTTCCCCATCAAGAATTACCCAATTCCAATTCAGAATTGGGAAATCCACAATTCGAAGGGTGAATAAGAAAGTATCTGGTTCGGTATCTATAGCTTTGGATCCAGTGATGATTGAAAAAAGAAAATTGGTTTTTCTGAGTTGCTGTGAACTACAGGGTTTTGTCGTTTTGTTTGACCTTACAGATTATAACTATATATGGCAGGGGCAGGGGCACGTGCCGGTAAAGAGATTTAAGAAACGATGTCGTGTTTGTGTTTAGGTAAGTATACGGAGCTGTCTCAGTTAGGGAAGGCGGCGGGCCACTCTCATGCAGTTCCCTTGATAACCGGCGTTGATGACGAAGAAATGGAAAGTAGGAGGATGAAACGACGCTGTTTTATATTCTATAATTTTTCAATGAAATATATAAATTTGAACTCCATCACCAACTACTTATAAATAAGTTAGCAATCCTATGGAATTACAGTCCAAAATAATAATAATAATAATAATAATGCCAGCAAGTAGGGTGTAATCCAACCGAGTGACAACTAGAAATTCAAAATTGGAAACTCAGACTCAAACTTAATAGTTTTCATTTTGAAATTTAAATTTGGCTCTACTTAATATCCAAAATAGTCGAATTAGATTCGATTAAACTTAATTGTTATTAAAAAAAAAATAAAGTAACTTATATTAATATCAAATTAAAACTCTAATAAACTTAATTAAACTCCAACTTAAAATCGAATTAATAAATTATTATATATAATATAAAATATATTTAAAATTATATAAAATATTAATATTCAATTAGGCTCGCGAGCCATTCGAATTGAGTATTATATATAATACTCAAATTCGATTTGATTCCTTACTGGAGCTAGAATCGAGTTTAATTAAGCATTTTATGAGTCAAATTTGAATAATTTGACTCATTTACAACCCTATTAGCAAGTCATAGCATGGTACATCTAATCCCTGTTCTTGAACTTGGAAAACGTCTTATCACTTTCCATAATTTCCATATCACCATTTATGTGGTAGCAACTGATGTCTCTACTGCAAAGTCTCTTTTTAATTCACCATTATTATACTTTCTTTAGTAGATATCTTTGCCTTAATTTTACCCACATGAAAAAATAACTACTGTAAGAAATGTGATAATCCAAATCAAAACTCCTGCTAATTGACCTTATGTCGGAGATTTGTTGGATAAAAGAGTCATATTAATTATTGGTTTGAGTAGATAAGATAAAGTTTTACACTTTTTTTTTTTTTTTTTTTTGCCAAAGAAGAATAAGTGGTTTACACTTTTTTTTTTTTTTTTTTTTGCCAAAGAAGAATAAGTGGTTGCATTAAAAGGGCATTAAGCCCAAAACAATACAAAAATCAATCAAGCACATTTGGATGGTCCAACAAAAGAATTATAAACTACCCATAAGTGGGTTATTACAATTGGGCTTGGAGCCCAATATAGCAGTAGAAACAAACCCATGGTCTGTTAAACTAATGGCCCAATGGCCAACAATAAAATTACAATTCCTAAAAAACATTTATATACAGCCTTCCCTTCTAGAATCTTCATCTTCCACTGCCGTCACCGCCTACTCCTTCCACAGCAGCAAGATGGAAGATTTCATCTTAGAGAATAAGGGTTTTTGCTCCAGCCAAACAAAAAATAATAAGTATTATTTAGGCTTAATGTTTGCCCATTCATCAGATTTGTGAGCAAGAGTTCCTACACCGATGATAAAGCTGTTGCTCCTTTGAAAACCATAATGCACAAATCTCAACCTTAAAACTCTAAAACCCGCATCAACACTCTCTTCCCCCTCCCCTATACTACCTTGTCTATGCAAAGCAACAAAAAATATGTAGGTAATGAGAAGGCCGGACTCCACCATAATGAGGCATGGCAAGAACATTGTCATGAGGCTAAGACATAAAAACTAAAAAATAATAAAGCAAAAGCCAGACGAGCTGGGAGAAAACAAGACATTAAAAGGGTCTCGAACTCAATCATATTTACAACAAAAAGGCAGATCTTGGGGTCTCCCTCCTGTGGTCGAAATTACCGGAGGGATTCCCTCCTGAAGACCTGAGAAAGGTAGTTTAGGTTTCATAGAGAAAACTTATTATGGTAAAGGCATTTGGTGAACTAATAGTAAAGGTTTCATAAAGAAAACTTATTATGGTAAAGGCATTTGGTGAACTAACATGTTAATCAGAGTGAGATTATCGTCTGTAGATAAAGCTTTACACTTAGTGTAAGCAAAAATTTTGCTCATCATAGAGTATGATTTGAATGGAGAACCACCAAAATAAAATTTGAGTCAAGTATACCATGTGGTTAACATTGCATGTGACAGAGTCTCTTCTCAATTCACCATTTCCTAATCTCACCATTACTACACTTACTTTAGTAGATATCTCTACCTTATTAATTTACCCACACGATAATATAGTCACAAAAGTTTCTTTTCTAATGCGCCAATTTTTGCCCTCATTTTATTCTGCAATTTTAGCAATGAAAATCCGGCCGATGACTTTAATTGTGGATTTGTTCAGAACCAAAGCTTTTCCAATTACTGATGAATTTGATATGTTAAAATATGTTTTTTTTTTCTTCCAATGCTTGGTTTCTTGCAATTACAATTTATGTTCCTATCGTAGAAAATTTGGTTCAAGAAGAACATGTGAACCAGAAACAACCGTTTTCAGTTTGAAGATAATCTTGATGCATAATTTGAATGAAATGTGGATAGGGTTTATGGTGAATTTTTACAAATTGGGATTGAAATACCAATAGCTGATGGGATTTTGATTAATACATGGGAGGATTTAGATCAAACCACACTCGAAACTCTTAGAGATTTTAAGAAATTAGGGAAGGTGACTCGGGTTCCGATCTATCCAATTGGTCCATTGGGTAGACCAGAGGTTTGGATTAAAGGAAACCAAGTGCTTGAATGCCTAAACATTCAACCCAGCGAGTTAGTGATTTATGTGTCGTTTGGTAGCGGTGGAACCCTCCCTTTCTACCCAACAAATAAGAGAGTTGGCTTATAGGTTAGAGTTGAGTCAACAAAGGTTTATTTGGGTGATACGCCCATCAGTGGAAAATGATGCATCCGCATCATTTTTCACGGTAGGTGAGAAATCTGATGGAATTTATTTGCCATATGGGTTTTTGACATGAACCCATAAAGTGGGATTGATTGTCTCAAATTGGGCTCCGCAAAGAGAGATCTTGGCCCATTCATCAGTGGGAGGATTTTTAACACATCGTGGATAGAATTCAATAATTGAAAGTATTACCAATGGAGTTCCAATGATCGCTTGGCCATTATATGCAGAGCAAAAAATGAATGCTATGTGGCTTGTGGAGGAGCTTAGGGTGGCTGTCGAGTCAAAGACGCGATTGAAAGAAGGCATAGTTGGAAAAGAAGAGATAAAGATGATGGTAAGAAAAATAATGGTGAATGAAAAAGGAAATGCAATGAGAAATAAGGTCAAAGAACTGAAAAATAGTGCAGAAAAAGTTTCAAGTAAATGTGGTTCCTCTTATAATTCACTTTCTCAAATGGCTAAAGAATGTGAGTACAAACTCCAAGGTTTAAAAACAAAGTCTCAAGGGGGATCATGGATGAAATATAAATATAGAAATAAAATATGATATTGATATGAGAAATGTGTGTTAATAAAATATTATATCATATTGATGCTTCCTAAATAATTTCACAACAAATTGTTATTGTATTATTATGAATTAATATATGGATGTAACTATGGGTGGTACTTGATGTTGTATTCTTGTGTATTAGGTTTTTTCTTTCTTTCTTTCTTTCTTTCTTTCTTTTTTTTTTTTTTTAGGAACCTACCATCTAATTGATCATACCGCATGATCTTAATGGAGAACCACCAAATTAAATAAAATTCGAGTCAAGTATACCATTGCAATGAAGAAACTAAATGACAAACAAGTGCTTGTCTAGAAAATTTATCAGTAACACATATCACCTATTTAGTGTGGGCTATTGTTGCAGCTACCTTTTTGCAAAAGAACTCATGCACCCAGCCCAATAGTTATCTATTCCCAAAGGCAGAGTTTAACTAGGGGATGCTTTTGCCAAAAAGTAGCAGCAACAACCATCCCAAACAATGCCGAGGTTTTTACCTAATTATGTAAAAAGAAAAAAAAATTTCCTTATTTGAGCTTAGTTAGGAAATATTTTCCTATATATACTGTTTTGTGCCAGATGGAGGGCGAGTTGAAATTTCTGCTTAGGAAATTGTCATTCAAACTGATGATATGTGACGTGCACCTTAATCGCTAGTCTAAATGGCGATATTAATTTTTTTTTTTTTAAATATAAGGAAGGTGGCTAGGTGGTAGAGTGCCAGTGTAGGCTCTCAAAAATCGCCACTTAAAGTGGCAATATATGTAAGGTGATTTCTTTGTTTTTATTTTTATTACTTTTAAATTATAATATAGTTTGTTATTATTTTTATTTAGTTATTACATATATTTTGTAATATTTTATGTTGTTTGTTTCTTTAATTTTTTTTCCGATGATTCTATATTTTTTTAATTATTTATGTAACTAAAATTTTTTATTAATAGGTTACTGAGTTAATTTTTTTTTTTTTTTGTGTTATTGTAGAAAATAATAGTGACATTTGTCTAAAAATTTTTGTATTGAAAGAAATAGTAAGCTCCTTAAGGTAAATATATTAATTTTAGTCAAGTGAAATTTATGTTTAAATATTTGCATTGTGTATAAATTTTTACGTAGAATTTATTAATTTTTAATATTGGTGTATAGATAAAATTAATAAATATATTGGCTATATAGATAAAATTAATAAATATATTAATTTTAGTCAAGTAAAATTTATGTTTGTGTATAGATAATAAATATATTAATTTTATTCAAGTAAAATTTATGTTTAAATATTTGCATGTATGCATAAATTTTTATGTAGAATTTTGGAATTTCTAATGTTTGTGTATGTATATGTGTATACATGTAGGAAATTAGTAAAAACATTTATATGTAAGATAAATTTATCTATATATTTTTCTGAAAGTATTATTAAAATTTTTTTATTAGTGTATATTTTATTTGTAGAAAAGCTAGAATATTATTGTTGCACGAGTTAAAAATAAACAAATATATAAGTGCTACAATTTTATTAAATTTTTATCATCTTATAAGGATATATAATTGTATGTAAAAAATTTATTTAATTACAATTATTAAATTATATATATATATATATAAATTTAATATTTTCAAGTATTACAAATAGTAAAATTATTTTTCAATTTTCAAAATTATCATCTCATAATAATATATAAATGTATGTAAAAATTTTAATTAATCAAAATTATTACTTTTTATATTGTATAAATTTAATATCCCAACTATGTTATGTTGGGGTCGAATTTGAGCATGTCTTGGCTAGCTGAACATTCGGTAATCTCCTAGCAAATGCAGATGACGAGACTATTCGCTGCCATACTCGTGCATTCATTATACGCATCATTGGTGGAATATTATTCGCTGATAAGTCATCTTCACGTATATATTTAATTTTTTCTTCCTCTTCTAGAAGACTTAACTAGAGTCTAACATTACAGCTGGAGTGGAGCATGTCTTACATGACTATACAGAGAGCTATGTAAGACCACAAATCCAACTACAAAACAAATTGGTGGTGCACTATTTATTATAGATATTTATGTAAAATCATTTATAATTCATATTTATTATTACTTTTTAATCATTTATAATAATTAAAAAGTAATAATTCTAAACAATTAAAATTTTTTTCATTCAATTATATATTCTTATAAGATGATAATTTTGAAAATTATAAAATAATTTTTTTCTATTTTTAATACTTGAAAATATTAAATTTATATAATATGTAAAAATTAATAATTTTAATTAATTAAAATTTTTACATACAATTATATATATAAGATGATAAAAATCTAATAAAATTGTAACAATTACATATAAAATTTTTAACTCATCCAATAATAATATTATACCTTTCCTACAAATAGAGTCACTAACAAATTTTTTTTAATAATACATTCATAATGTTAGCTGTATATGTTACATTGTCAATGATAGTAGGTGTTAGAGTATGCATTTGCCAATGATAGGTGATATATTAGCTGTATAATGTTAATTTGTCAATGATTGGTGGCTTCTGAAGCTGTATACCTCCACCATTCATGGCTGTAATGGTGTAAATATTAGGCTATAAATAGGTAATATATCTTGTATCAAAAACACACAAAAGAAACATAGAAAATATTCATTCTCTGAAAATTCTTGTTCTTTCAATATTTCTTATGAGTTAACATGGTATCAGAACCCATGCAACTCATTTGAAATCAAAACCAAGCTTCTGTCAAAATTCTTTTTCTGTTTTTTAGTTCAAAGTTTCTGTGAAATTTCGATTTTAATATACACGTTGGAAATTTTTTCTGAATATACCATCCGAAAGATAAAATCACCAGAAAAATTTTAAGACCAACCGCGCCTCAAACGGACTCTGCACGCTCATCCACGCGTCACCTGAAACCTCTGCAACTCGGCCCACTCGCGACACACGCTGCAGGCGCCAACCAGAGGAAGAAGACGACCACGTCAGCAGCCACGTTAGCAGCTCTGCCCAGTCACCTGCCACGTACCTTGACCCGTCAGCGCCACATCAGCATATCTGTCCACGTGTCCTGCCACGTCACCAGTCAACAACCCAGTCACTGCCACATCATCGGTCAAGAGCCAGTCACTGACACGTCATCTGCCACGTGTCATTTGTCAGTGCCACGCCATCTCATCAGCCAACCATAGTCTGCCACGTGTCCCTCAATTCGGTTTTCTCAAACCAGTTGACTTTTAGTTTGACCAACCGGTTCAACCACTTCTGTACCGGTTTTTAGACATTAGAGACTGATTTCTAAAGTTTTCCGACCTTATGATTTCATTTTTGCCATCAGATTTGTGAAATTTTCACTCTATCTTTGAGTTATGGAGAGAATCAATTCCGTTCAACCTATTGTGACCATTCTAAATGGCACAAACTACAATCTTTGGGCAAACAGCATGAAAAGTTATCTTATTGGAATTAAATACTGGAGAATAGTCATTGGCGGAACTTTCAAACCTGTCCGTATTCAAGATGAAACTGAATCAAAATATAATGATCGTCTTGATGATTGGGACAGTAAAAATCATCAGATCATTACTTGGTTCCGTAACACCTCTGTTCTGACTATTCACATTCAATTTGATCAATTTGATTCTGTAAAAGAAATTTGAGATTTTCTAGAAAATCGATACATAATTTTTGGTCTTGCCTATCACTATCAGTTGTGGAGTAATCTGAACAGTATGAGGCAAGAATTTGGACAGTCTGTCAATAATTTCCTTAGTCAAATGCAGCCCATTTGGAATCAACTCACTCAAGCCAAGATCACTGAAGACCAACTCCACCTGATCCAATTTCTCATGGCTCTCCGATCTGAATATGAACCTGTTCGAGTATCTCTACTACACAGAGATCCTCTACCCACACTCGAGACA
>CATKHJ010150765.1:0-12489 GCA_949750685.1 Vernicia montana | reverse complement strand
TATATATTTATATATATATATATTTATATATATATATATGTATATATATGATTTCTTTCATTCATGAATCATTGATTGAATCAAGATATTGATTGTTCTTGATATTGACCAAATTATTGAAAACCCATGTTATTGATGACCATTGATTATTGTATGACCCTAAACGATTATGACCAAAGGAGAAATCCCTAATCTGATGTGGGGAAAGACATCAGACAATGTGCACAGTGTACTTATGGATAGGGTAAATTATCCAAGCCCTGGCTAGGAAGAGTATTAGTATCCTAGTCGTAAGACCTAGTCAGTCTTGTGTAGTGGTATTGTGGGTATGCTACAAAAGATGAGCCTTTGCCTTTATTGTTCATAGTGAATATGTCACATGCCTCAACTCTTAATAATGCCAATGAGCATATATTTTAATTCATGGTTAGCGTTAAGACATATGTACCTCTACTCTCAAATCATTGATACATTTATGCTAAAGACATGTATATATATAAATGTTGAACCCATTGTATCATTGTTAATGGTTTCAAACCTATTGATTGATATAAACCATTAAATCTATTAATATTTCATTGTTATTGATTGATTGAATCATGAACCATTTCTTGTGAGTCGACTTTAAAATCACCGAGCCTCGCAAGTATAGTAGTATAATTGTTATTCACTGAGTTATCTCATTAGTGGTTGTTTAATGTTTTCAAGGGAGCTATAGTTTATCAGTTCAATTCCTAAGGCCTTCTTCTCCATCCTTGGGAACCTTAGTGATTAATGTAAAGCTCCATTCATTGTTTACACATATGTCTTTTCATTTTGATTACTATATAGCTCTATGTGTGTAATTGATGTTATTTTTTTGGCCTAAGAGGCATTAAATTTATGGATGGTTAGAATGATAACGGTATGTCATAACTATTGATATATGGATGATGTAAGATGATATATGATATCGTTATTAATGGAAATGGATGAATGGTTATGGAATGATATTAATAATAGGTTATAATCTTGGGAATTGCATTGATTGAATGCATAGATTATTAAGTAGTTTGCATAATACCATTATAGTTTGTAGAGAGGTAGGGTTCCTACGGATTTTCGGTAGCCTTATGCTTACCCATGCCTTAGGATCATTGCGGCTCAAAAGTTGAATTGTGACATGCATGATATGTGATGAGTGTAATTAATGAATAATTAGTTTTAAAATGTTTATTATGAGTAATTAAATTGATGTGCATGAATTATTATATAGACATGTGATTAAATTACCAAAATTGCCAAAATATATGAATTAGGGATTAATTGAACCATTTAATTAGTGTGCATGTATGTTGTGGGCCCCACCATCACATGGTGGTTGACCATAGCTTATTTGGGTAAGCCATGGAATGCTTTTTCATTAACTTATCTCTTTTACTATGTCTGGAGAATGGGAAAATGGAGTTTGGTCTCCACTTTCCACTATCTCAACTAAATGCTCTAGAAAATTATGTTGTATCAATACTCTCACCACACCCTACTCACTCTATGACATCTTTGACTAAACATTTAGAATATGCTAGAAATATCAAATGGCATCTAGAATATGCCAAGAATATTCTTCCCCAAAATTCCCACCACTAAATAACCTAACTCATTTTTACACAAATCAAAACCACTTATCTTTCTCTTTTCTCTTTTTTGTCTCCCAACACAAAAAGAAAAAACCTAGCCTCTCAACCTAGATATACAACCACCACTTAGAAAATTAAAAGAAGAGGATTATCAAGGTTTGTTCTTCACAAACCCTTACTCATTTTTCATACTATGAATGTTTCTTCAACTTTTTTTCTTGTTTGTTGAATTTTTTCTTTTTCTTTTCATCTCTATTGAATTCGGCCAACATGGGATTTCTAAGGGGGGATTCTTGTTGCTTCATAACATGATAATGTGATCTTAGTATGCATAAATATGATGATTTTTGTCCATATCTTGTTGGGTTGTAAAATAAAACCTAAGGTTTCAAATGAGGGTATTTTTGGCCAAGAGGGGAAAGTTTGTTTCCATGATTGTTAATTTACATTGAATGATTAATTGAGTGTGTATACATGTGAATTGAATGTTTAGAGCTTCAATTTGAAGTTTGGATGAGTAATTGAGGGGTTTCCCCTCCTAGCCATATTCGGCCAACTTAGAGTTTTGCCCTACCTTCTTGATTTGTTTCGATTGTTTAATGATTTATGTTTATTAGTAGGCTAATTGTGTAATTACAAGCTCAATTTTGGAATTGATTGAAGAAATTAAGGTTTCCCCTAATTTCCCCAATTCAACATACCTAGGGTTTTGATTCCTTAGTTGCTTAATTTCAATTGAATGTTCAATTGAGTTCCTATATGTATGAATCAGATGATTCAATGTTAAATTTAAGAATTGATTGCAAAATTGAGGCTTTTTCCCCAAATAATGAATTCAACCACTTAAGGATTTGTGCACTAAGAGGACTTTTGATTTTTCTAAAGAAAAAACTTCTGAGTTTTTTGTGAATTCCTCTCTGCTGAACTTTTCTAGAAGAGTTGCAAAGAATTTTCCAAACCTAAAATACTAAACACCAACCTAGTTTGTGAATCGAAATCAAGAAAACTATAAAAAGGTATGAATTAGATATGATAATGTATCCTGAGGGTTGTACTCGTCAATCCCTATGATCTTCGTTGCATTCAGGCCTTAATTAGCATGAATAAGCCAAGGGGTAGGGTATTTGAGAGGGGTTTGTTATGTTTCTTTACAATTCCTTATGTGTTTATTTATTATTTATTTATTTAACATATCTTGTTCCATTATGAGCATGTTTTCGTCTCTCTGTACATTTTGTGTTGTTAGTTTTAGATTTTTATTTGTGATTATGCTATGTGATAGTCGACCCATGGCTAATCAAGACTAGTTCTTGATCATCCATGGAAATGCCTTTAAAGTGCTCTTCTATGTGATTTTATTTGATTTTGTTATTTTATGTCTTTCGCTTTAAATTTAGTTCATATATATGTCATTTCATCATATTTATATGTAAAAGCATGCATTTACATCATTTAAACGGTGGGAACAAGCCGAATAGGGATCAAAATCCCTCTGTCCAGAAAGTGACAAGCTGTGAGGTTTCGCCCGAGCACCGGTCCGATCATCTAAGGGATTGAAGTACTCTCTGGGAGAAACTCCACGATTGGAACTCGTTATGAGTTCAGAAAATTGTATTTTGCAATTTTGTTTTTTGTAAAAGGGAGTCGCCACTTTAATTTTACTTGTTTTGATTGGGAAAATTAAAGAAAAACAAATTAAATTGACTCTAAATTATTTAACTCATCCCATTGAAAAAGCACTAATTCGTGAGTGACCAAAGAGGGCTCGGAGATTAGGTTTTGGTAATAAACAATTTAACGAAAAGTAATTTTCTTTAGTTTGGCTAAAGGTACAAAATAACTTTTATATAAAATAGGGTGATTTTCGTGTATGGATGAACAATAATAAAAAATGATGAATGAAACAGTTATGAATGATGCAAAAATTACATGAATGACAATTATAGAGAAATAAGCAAGGATAAATCCTATCTAATTATTACAAAACCAAAAGCAAATAAGATAAAGAAGATCTTTCCTCTAGCCCTTATGGGTACTAGAAAAAACACATATTCCCCAACTAATTTAATGGAAAAATAAAGGAAACTCGTAAAAATAAAAAATAAAACAAAGAACACATAAAGCAATAAAAGAAAGAAAAATAAAATATGAAAGCAATTTAATAAAAGAAAGATAAATTAGAAAGGAGAAAAATATTATTAAAAATATTTTGGAGTTGATGTCTTAAAGGTTGGCATGCCTGCATATCCTGCTGAATATGAATCAAACCCCATGCAGTTCTTCCTTCTTGCGAAGGAGGGATTTTGACAAAAAAAAAAAGGTTGATTTGGTTGATTAATTTAATTCATATTTTAAATTAATAATTTTTTAAATCTTTTTAGTTTTAGATCTAAAGAAAGATAGAGGAGGGGGAATTCTATATCTGAATTCAGAATTTCAACATGAAAGAGAAAAAGAAATTTTACCTTGCTTTTTTTGATCTTCTCACGAATGGGGCAAACTTAATTCAAGATCTGAGCTCCACTTTAGATTAAGAACTCCAAAATTAGACCTTAAACAAAAAGATTAGCTAAACAAAGCAAGTAATAACAGATTCAAAATTAAAATAATTCAGAAATCAAGTATTTTGGTATCCTTGTCTGCTTTAGGAGTTGTGTTAAGGTGCCATGTCTGATTTCAGGCTTTTCTGACTCTGTTTGGAATGTTTTCTAATTTTCTAGCCATTTTTTAATTTTAGAAGTTTCTACAATTTCGAAAGATTCAGAACTCTGATTGAGACCCCGTCTGTTCCAGAAGGTAGATGAAGGAAGATGGTAAAGGAACCAAAGGAATGTCTAAATCAGGATTTGGACGTGTTTGGGTGATATAAATGATTGAATTTAAGGAAGATGGCAAAAGGAGCCACAAGGATGTTTAGGTAATTGTTTCTAAATATTTATGGGTAGAAGTTGACTGAAAAATAAAAGTAGGAAAAGAAACCAGAGAGAAATCTAAGTTAGTGGCTAGATATTTCTGGGTGAAAGATGGATATGATGGACTTCAAACAAGGAGGTGGGGAAAGGAACCAGAGGAAATGAAAAAATGTCTAGGTGATCACTGCTAGACATTTATGGGTGGATTGATTGATAAAAGAAGCTTACTTCTGGTATCTTTGAGAGATTTTGAATGGTTAGGATAATAAGGATGCTCCCCCCCCCCCCCCGGGTATATTTGGAAGGTTTGGAAGATGCCCCGGTATATTTGGGAGATCTCGAATTGGTTAGATAAAGGAAATGCCCCCCTTATCAGATTTGGAAGGTGATGAGGATGGTCCCGGTATTTTTAGGAAGTAATGAGGATGGTCCCGGTATATTTGGGAAGTGATGAGGATTGTCTCAATCTCGGTCTGAGTTTCATTAGAAATGATCTATTTAGTAGGCAATTCTGAAGATCTTTAAATGGTATTGTCTGATAAGATGATTAGATGGGTTGGTCTTTTCTAGTAGGAGGAGGATGTCCTTTCTGGTAGGAAGAGGTGATGGTCTTTTCCGATAGGATTTTGGAAAAATGATGGTCCTTTCTAGTAAGAAGAGGTGTTAGTTCTTTCTTGATTCAGGAGTTCGAACTGATGATCCGTCTTATTTTAGGAGCTCTGATTAGTGATCTGTTTAGTGTGAAATGCATCTAATTATGCAAATAATTATGAATTGGATACCTTGAACCTGTGAAGGGTCAATTTAACATAAGAGCGCTAATCTTTTGGGAGAGAAGGTGCCCCCATTTTGGAAGGATAAGGAAAAGTGGTTTGGTTATTTGGCCTTAGGAGGAAGTCAAGGCTAGGTCAGGTTTTGGCCTTGGAGGAGGTCATGCTTGGAAGGTTTGGTCAGGTGTGGCCTAGAAGGTTATCTTAAAAGGCTAGGTCGGGTTTTGGCCTTGGAGAAGGTCATGCTTGGAAGGCTTAATCAAGTGTGGCCTGGAAATGTTATCTTGGAAGGCTCAGTTAGGTTTGGCCTTGGAGAAGATTATCTTGGAAGGCTCGGTTAGATTTGGCCTTGGAGAAAGTCATGCTTGGAAGGCTTAATCAAGTGTGGCCTAGAAGGCTCGATGAGGTGTGGCCTAAAAATGTTATCTTGGAAGGCTCAGTCAGGTGTGGCCTTAGGTTGGAAGGCTCGATTAGGTTTAGCCTTTGAGCAGGTGAAGATTGTGGGTTGGCTTTATGGGACCCTTCTGTTAAGAGTCTGCCTCTGGACATAACTTTTGGAGGTGTTTTGACCAGTTGACTTGCCACTTGATTTTGCTTGTCTAAAGGAGTTGGACTTTAGGGATGATATGATTTGCTTGGGATGGCTTTGATTGGTTCATGCCCTTTTTTAATAAGCTTAAGGATAATAGGCCTTGGGAGTTATGGCTCGATTTTGGCTTTGCCAAGAAAACTGGGCTTCAAGGATCATGAGTCTTGAGAGACTTGGAATTTTTGGTGGACTCCCTTGGAAGATGAGATTTTACCAAGGAGACTTGGGTTTGAAAGGAAGGTAGGTTGGATATTTTGAAAAGTGTTAAGGAGGTCGTATGATTTTGCTATCATAGCATGATTCATGGAGAAGATAAGCACAACTAACTTATTGTTTGAGATTGAAGAGACTCTTAGAGTGACGGGACTCTTGGGGAGATATTGGATTGATTTGGACGACGACCCAGAAGGCGTGCTCTTGGATGGATGATAGGAGCTATTTAGCTTTTTTTTAAGCTAAGAGACATAATAGACAACTTGAAGGATATACCCCTGTGAGGCCTTGTGAACCCTTAATTTTGCACCCCTGGCATATGGTTGAATCTAAAAAAAACCTTTGGCGGAAGTGCGGCGACAAACTGGAAGAAGATCCGATAAAAACGGGCCAAAAACACAAAAGAGACGTGCGGTTGCCGCAGGTGCCTCCTGCGGTACCACAAAGGCAGTTTGCAGCAACCAATTGGCTGCTGCAGGAGGCCTCTGCGGAACCACAAGGCCCCTCTATGGCAGCGACTCCCAAATACACGAATCCCACATTAGAAAATGTGCAAATTTTCCCTATCCCCTTCCACTATATATTCAGGCCTCCCAATTCATTATTCCTCACCTCTAACTCACCTTAGAATCCCCTGGTTTGCTTGATTAGCCTTTACATCAAGTGAACCATCCCCGTAAGCTTGGTCCACCAAAGAACAAGCTTTCTAGTTTTAAATTTTCTTTTATTTTTTATTTTATTTTTGCTTTGCTACTGCTCCTTGCTTTGCAAAGCAAATTGGGTTGCGACTTCCTAAGCTGACCTGCCGAGTCAAAAATTCCCCGCCGTCCGAGGCAAGCCTGCCGCCAAATCTCCAAAACCGCTCAAGCGCAAGGTAAGCTTCTTTTCCTTTTCTTTCTTTCTTTAATTTATTTTTTCCCTCCTTGGGATTAGTCTTTTTATTTATTTATTTTTTCCCCCTTGGGATTATTCTCTTCTTTTCCTTTGGGCTCCTTGCCTAATTCTTTTCTCTTAATTGATTCATTTAGGTTAGTTAATTAAAATCTGAAATAATTAATTCAACTTGGTAATCAACTAAAATCAATCCAATCAACTCAACTTTCAATCAATCAAAACATGATAAAGTGGTTTGACTAAACAAACCCCCTCGCAAGAAGGGAGAATTGCATGGGTTCTGATTCCCATTCAAAGGGATACGTAGGCATGCTTGGTCCAAGTATCGAATCCAATTAAAATTAACCAACTTCTCTCCTTATCACCTTCTTCACTTTAATTTAATTTCTTTTAGTTTATTATATTGATTTTATTAGGATTAGTTTGGGGAATGTGTAACTTCCCTAGAACCCATAAAAGGGCTAGAGGAGGTATCCCCTAATTCAGATTTTTGTTGTAATTATAACTTACCTTTTCTCTTCCTTTTCTCTTCTTCTTATTTATTTTATGTGGAACATGCTTTTATCATATTGTCATGCATCATATTAATTGTATAAGCATTATTCATGAAATCAATTTTAAGTCACAGATTTATTAAATGCCAAACTAATTAAAATGAACCTAAAACCTAGTCCCTGAATCCTCTTTGGTTTCGAGGCTAGTGATCTTTTCCTTTGGGATATAATTGGAGTAAAAATGGGTTTTTACCTTATATTTTCCCAAATAAAAATAAAGCAAGGTGGTGACTCTAAATCAATTTTCAAAATCAACCAATCTAAGCTCGAGGGCTTCCTCGTGAGTTCAAACCCAAATGAGCATTTCGATTCCCTCTAGCGGATCAGACCGGTGCTCGAGCGAGGCCTTACAGTTAGCAACTCCACTGGGGACCACCTTCTTTTTAATAAAAAGAACATAAGAGGACTACTAATTGGTTAAAAAGTTTGGTTTTTAATATAGTTGTGACTTTTTATGCATCACTTGCATAGGCTCTTTGCCTCCAAACCTAGTTCTAAGAAAACAATGGATAGTGAGTAGCATCGAGTGGGTAACCTTCCTTAGGTTTATGATGTGCTATTTATGATAACACAATGCTATCGTAAGTGTACGAGTCGCTCAAGTAATATAAAGTGAATTAGATATCGTTCCACAGAGGACAAGGATCAAATATTAACTCAAATTTCAATAGTTGTTCAGTGAATCAAATTGTTTTAATAATAATTAAACTAAAATCAACTAATTAAATTTAAGGGTTTAACTTAGAAGTAAAGAAAATAATTTGCAGGGATAATTGATGATGGGAATGACCTAGATACTGAATCCTCCCAGACTCGATATGTATTTCATGAATAACAACTCGATTAAATCAAACAATGAATTGAATTGGTATTCTACTAATTTAGATTGATACCTTTCGCAAGTGAATTAATCCCTAATTACTAGATATAATTTAGGACTCTCATCACAAACATAGTTAACTAGATCATGCATTAATAATGGAGAAACAATGAACCACAGAATTTTGTTAGTCTATCTCTAGTACCACAATCAAATCTTAACTTTTATGAATGTTCAATTCCAATTAAGCTTTCTCAAGAAAAATAATAAGAAAACAATATCTGATTAACAAGCATGCAATTGCTAAAAAGATGTAATATGATTAATCATAAAGATAAAACAATCCAATGAATAATTCAATTGATAAACGTTGTTCAATCCATACAAAAAGATCTAGGATTCATCAAATATCTAGGTTTAAGGAAATTAGTTCATGATAACTGTTTGGAAACAAGAGTAAAAGAGAAGTATATAAGAAATCAAACAATCCTTTTGAATGGTCTGATAACCTCTACTTTAATCTTTGATTCTTGCTTCGAACTCTGAGTATTTGGCTTCCCACCTTCAGTTCCAGCTACAAAAACTCTCTCCAGAACTCCCTATACAATGTTCTATCAAAACCTAAAAACTTCGCCTCTCAAATTCTTCTGAAATTTCTTTAAATATAGCTTCCCACGCCCACGCCCAAGGTCTTAACTCAGGGCGTGGGAACGCTTCTGTCTAAAATTCTTTTAGTATACCTACGGTCACAGCCACGTCTTAACTCAGACCGTAGGTCAATAGGGAATCTCCAAATTTAATCCAATGTTCACCGTTTTCGTGGCTAAACTTTGTGATATTGATAACAATCAATCCATGATGTCCAAAAATTGAATAATTCCTAAAAGAACTGAGAAAAATACTTGAACAAATAAATTAAACTCAATTGTAACAATAAAACCTGCTAAATTAAGAGATAAATTATGGTTAATTATGCACTTATCAAATTTCCCTGCACTTGAGTTTTTGCTTGTCCTCAAGCAAATTGAATTAGAATAAAAAGTGAAGACAAACTCTTCCCTAACATTGACAACAATCAAACAGTTAAATGATAAACAATTTAGAGTCCGCGTAGCACCGAGATCAATGATCAATCAAATTCTTCCAAAATAATAACCCAACTAAGATGCATTTATAAACTGCTTGTACAAACTTAACGCTTGAAATCAAGAATTCCACATGTGAGCAACTATTTCAAAAAGTATAAATTTTAAACATAGCAGTCATTAGAAATTTTCTCCTAGGTGCATAGTCATCCTCAAGAATGTTAGTTCTCATATACGCGCTTCTTAAGGAGCCCGACTTGTTTGAATTGACACTAGACTTTTGATGTGAAGGTAAACATTTGTGATGCCAACTCCCGGTTACTCATCTAAAATCAAAATTCAAATTGCTACTAGCACTATTCTTGATCTCAACCCTTATATATATTTTAAGATAAAACAATTCAATGAAGATGAAAAGTCATGCAACCTAGGATATATAGGATTTCTGCTAAGCAAAACTAAATACTTCAAAAATTTCACTACTCACAAATATAATTAAAGTTCCAGGAGTTAGAAATTTGCATAAATATGTCAAAAAAACATCCTAGAAAGACTACCAAATTAGATTCTTAAAGAAATATCACATCGTTCAAGCTATGCATCAACAAATTATCACCATTTACCCATAAGCAAGTCATCAACTAAGGAAATAAAAGTTCATGTTATACTAATTATTACAATTCAATTAACTATTTAGGCAACTCAGACATAAACTAAAATGTATGCATTGAAGTTCAATCCCTCCCCCACACTTGAAGTACACATTGTTCCTAATGTGTGACAAACAAATAATAAAATAATAAGAAGAGGAAGAGAGATATAGAGAGACTGCCCTGTCAGTGATATAGGCTGAAAGAATAAGGTCCACAATCCATGCGACCTAGTCAAATAAAGTACAGGCCAGAGGTGGTAGCTTCAAAAGAAGAAAGAAAATCCAAAATAACAGTTATCCGATAAGACAAAGAAAAGAAAAATGAAATGAAAAGCAGTGCAAAATATAAAGTATAGTTATCCAAAAAGAAAAATAATAAGAAAGAAAAGAAAAGAAAAGAATGGGACTAATTGCCTATCTCATCATCATCAGCAACATCATCATCATGTACGGTAGTAGCATCGCATGCAACCACATCATCATCAGGAGGAGTATAAAATGGGAATGGTGGGGGTGGCGGTGCTGGCTGCTGTGGGGGTTGGAAACCCTGAGTTCCCAAAAATGCCACTATAGAGGATTGGAGTCACGCCAACTCGGACGTATAGAAACCCTGAGTCTCCATCACCTGCCGCTGACACTGGGCGATAAGCTGCTGATCAAGTTGGACCTGATTAAGTAGACTCTCCATTCTGCACATCTGTCTCTCTAAGTCAGTTGGTTTCCTATCGATCTCAATATCCTCCCCAATTGAGTGCCTCCAATCATAGAACGGGGGAACAGTCAAAAATGATGGTGCCACAGTAGAAGATGAAGGACAGGAAGTAAAATGAGAAGCTCCTGCAGTAGAGGATGGGCCAGCCTCAGAAAACACAGGTGGATGAACAGGAACAGGAGGGACGTTATCAGTTTGGGTGGCAGGGGTAGGATTGACAGGAGCGAGCAAAAATGTCTTCCGAGGATCTATCCTTATTAATGTAAGCATGTCGATACGCTTCGGCATACCATCTAGTGTCATAAGAGGAAGACTTGTAAGTACTCCCAAACCTTGAGCCAATCTGGTGATGTACATGCCTCCAAAAAATGCCCCTTTAGGGCCCTTTTTTGGCCTACTCATGAAAGAACCAGACTAAAGCATAAGCAACGTTGCACCGGTGGTTCTCTGCCATACACATTAAAAAGAACAAATCCTGCTTAGTAACCACACTGGTACTATCTCGCCGAGCAGAGATAGTATAAGCCAATAAATTATTCACTACTTGAAGAGGGAAAGACTGAAGATTTGAGGCCTTAGAAATTGCTGGATCATATACTGCTGTCGTTGGGGCATATTTTCGCCAAAAAGGTTTAGGATCCTCTTCGTTGGTAAAATCAACATCAGCCCCTTTGTATACAGTAGTAGTAAGCTCAGATGATGTATATAATCCCATGGCGACTGCAATGTCGTTGATGCTCAGAAAAAATTCCTTCAAACCCAACCTGAATTTGAGTGATGGTTTGTTGACGCGAATGATTTTCTTGTCAAACCAGAAAGAACAATAGAATTTGAGGGTCAATTCACGGTAAGCGGGCTCCGTCATCGCAAATAGTGGTTGTCACGACCCGCCTCTCGAGCCGCGACCAGTCCTAGGGAATAGGAAGACTTAAGGTTACCTAAATCCGTAGAACACCTTATTACCTTAATTAACTTCCATTAGTTACCAGATATCATTACCCCAGAATCGGAACCATAAACTTCCCTTATATAAATCTCATGCCATAAAAACATTTGTGATTAGTTAATGGATACTGAAAATATTTTCCATCCTTTTTACTTTTGAACTCCATTTTCCATTTAAATCCCATTGCAGCACAAATATATTTAAGTGCTTGGACTGTAGCAATTGATATATCATACATCATGCATAACAAAATATAAACTTCATTATTACAGACTTTTAAAATCATTGGAGCTCTAGAGAAAACTTCTTAATAACCATTCATACCATATACTCGAATAGCAGAGCAATCTCCCAAGTGAAAGCTAAGACTTGGAATTTACCTTGCTGACTTGCTAACTGGTCCTAAAAAACAAATAATAACTAAGGAGTGAGACAGAGCTCAGTGAATACATATACAGAATAATCATTATTAGAACAAATAATAATAGTTCCCCTTTTCCCATAGCGATGTAAATCAAAATTATTCTTATAGAACAAATATCATATTTATAACAATTAATATATCTTTAGCAGAATTCATTCACTTTCTCGGAAACGGTCTGTTTCCCCCATAATCAATCGAGTGGCGGTTTACACCTTGCTCACTCCCATCAGCCTAGTCACACGTACGACTGATCGGGTCATACGTACTGGGGTCATTAAACCTTTCCCAGCTAAGGTTCGGAT
>CATKHJ010150704.1:0-25409 GCA_949750685.1 Vernicia montana | reverse complement strand
CTTGTGAGAATTTATGTAAGTTAAGTATGTATGGAGATTATGTGAATATGTATGTTCAGGTTGAGATCTTGGGGATATGTATGTAATAGATGCAATGATACCGTATGTGGAAGTCATGTTTATGGGTTCTACGGGTGGTCGTTGCCTTATGCCTACCCTTGCCCTAGGACCGTTGCACCGCCCGAAGTGGGGTGTGACAAGATATGTTTTTCGTCGGTAAACAGTTACTACACCGTCGGCAAATACACGCACCACTTCTTCCCGTTATATAATATCGACCGAAATATTTCGTCAGTAAATACCAACAATATTTCGTCGATATTTCATCGACATATACCAATAAATATATTTTTATATAATTCAATCTGCAATCCATCAGTAGTTACCGATTATTTATATTCTGTTGGTAAATCCACAATTTCTTATATTGATCCTATATATATATATATATATATATATATATATATATATATATATATATATATATATATATATATATATATATATATATATATATATTCAAGAACCTTATGTATTGATATGATTTGTGATTCACTGAATTGAAAACTCACCCCTCTTTATCTATATTTTTCATATAATAGATTAAAAAAGGGTAGAGACAGAGGAAATAGAGCTTCTTAATTATTCATCTTCCACAATAAGCTAATATTGATGTATAGTTTTTCAAGAGTTTTTTGCACTGTAAATATTATAACAATTATGATATATCTTTATATGCTCTGTAGTATGTAAAGACTTGTGAATAGCATGATATAATTATAATGAATGGATAATTTTGATTATCATATGTATGGTGTTAGAGATTGTTATTTTATAATCCATAAATTTTAATGAAATAATTGGGTTCTACATGTATTTGGTGGTCTTAAACCTACCCATACTTTAGGACCGTCATACTATTAAAATTAGGATGTGACAATTTATCATCTATAATATTGAAATTTCTAATTTATTTATATTAAAAATAAAAAATATAATTAAATAATTGCATAAAATAACACCATATAATATTAAAAATAAATATTATATCATAATATTTCATAAATATAAACATAAAAAATAATTGTGCATCAATTAAAATATAAATTTATAAAAGAAATGAAAAAATTGAAAAATGTAAGTATATAAACTAATTAACACATTGAAATTTATAATTTATTTATCTAAAAAAATGGAAAAAATAATTAAATCAGTCGGTTGGATAAATTTGGTAAATAAAATTTCTTAAATAAACTGAAAATAAAAAAATTTATATTTTTAACCGAATCAAACTATTTTTTTCCTTAATCAAACTAATTTAACTTAATTTTATCAATTCAATTTAATTAATCAATTTTTACCAATAAATACTCACCCGTACTTATAACCACAATGTATCAACAGATTCTTTATGAGATATCTATAAAGTAAAATAAATACAGGGTATAAAAATTGTCAATCCGTAGTGGTCTTTTTTAACCAATAGTAATTGAAGAATCTTTCAGGACCTGACGTTGAACAATATAGTTTACCTTTTAACTTATTTGCTTGTTCAAGTACAAGTTTTTATTAGTGGTCGCTTAAAAAAAATAATAATAAATATTAATTCACTTGAGTATGTTCCTCCAGAAAGATTTTTAGGGTATTCAATGAAATAAAAATATATAAAATAAAAAAAAATTATCCTTAGTTTTTTATTAAAAAAAATTATATTAATTAAAATACATCATTATTTATTAGTTTGATATATGAAACAAATTTATACACTAGACAAGAATTTTCTGTTCATTTAATATATCTTGCACATATATAATTAAGGCATAAAAATACAAAAAAAAAAAAAAAAAAAAAAAAAAAGAACATTTTGAAAAATATTGCAGTTATACTAAAATCTCTTGAAATAGACTATTATAATCTAATTTCAAAAATTAACAACAATTATCATTCTAAAAAAAAATAAAATTGTAATTATACTCGTTTAGGCCAAATTGAAATAAAAATAGCTCATTGTACCTATCAATTAATTTTTTTTTCTTACTCATTATCCGACTCAACTCTATCATAATGTTCCATCAATATTTTCTCAGTACATGTATTTTTCAAATGAATCTAATCACACATTTATATATTTAATCGGTGTTTTTAAAATTTACCTTCTTATTGGCTCTAAAAATTAAATTATGATAAATAATACATATAATTTATCAAATGAGCCAATCATTAGAGTTTTGAATATATAATTAACATTTTTTTTTGGCATAGTTTAGTAGATGTCAATAAATAGTTACATTTAACATCTAAGTGTTGGATGTAATTAACAACTTGAGTTATATATCTAATCATGGTCTCCCAAGTTTATTTTAAGTATAAAATTTGTTTAATTATGCTTTTTTGGGAGTAATTAGTGGCTAATATTGTAACAAGACTATAGTTTATTGCAATAACTAATGAAGCATTTCCATTTGGTAGCCCAAGACAAAGAAATGATTATTGAATACTTGAGTGTATAAACCAAAGTCAAAAAAGGGAATGTCAAAAAAGGAGTACTTTATACATATAATTGGTTTTGTTTACTTTTTTTTAAGATAAATGAAACCATTCCATTCCATGTAATACACAATCTATGCACATGCAAGTGTATGACTCTGGAGATATTGTACAAAGAAAAAGTCTTTCAATTTTGAAATTAATTGATTTGTGTTGGAGAGGAGAGAGAGAGAGAGAGAGAGACCAATAATACTTATTGTTTGTACTTTGTGGAATTAGATAAATGTAATGCATGAGATTAAAGCAAGAGCAATCCTCCAAAAAAAAAAATTATAATTAAAAAAAAGGCAATTAAGCTTTTAATAAGTTATATTATGAGGCAAATTGTAGAAATTTTTTCTAAAATCAATGTTTATTCATTATAAGAAAATAATAATTAATAGCATTTGTTTGTTGTTGTTCAATTAAAGGTAAGTTTTCTGTCTATAATAGTTCCAACTCTTAAGGGCTATGTCATTTTCTCAGTACCTATATAAGCTGTCAACCACCTTATTGGTATTAATTATTAATTACTAATTGCCATAAGAATTAAGGTTTATCACATGCTTTGTGTGCTAAACCTATGGAATTAATTTGATGCATAATTTATCATGATTTTAGTGATTTAGTGATGAAATATTTGTTTTGTAATACAATTAGTTAATATAATTCTCAATTTAAGTATTTATCTGATAAAGTATGAAAGATTATAATCATGATATTATCATTCTCTTTAAAAGTTTTTTAATGTAAATTAAAAAAAAAGTAATTTTGTGAAAATGATTAGAGAAGCATTACTTGAAATTATATAATAAAAATAGGATGCAAATTTCTCTAATCCGAATTAATTAAAGTTGTACATTTTAGAGATAAACTAATAAACAAATATATTGAATAAATTCAAACATATTTGGACATTAAAAATACATATAATATCAATGAGTTATTAGATAAAATAAAATGGAAATTAACAATAGAAAGACATTTTTCATTACTAAACTGATTTTGTTTCTTTATTTCCATATCTAAAACGCAAAACGGATTTTGTTTTTGTCTACCATTTGAAGTTCTTTATTACAAAAAACTATCTTAAAACTTAAATGACATTAAAAGATGTTAAAACAATTAAAGTTGTTGTTGAATTTTATTTTTTTTAGAGATTTTATATATATACAATATAAAAATCAAGTAAATAAGTACAAATGTCAATTTGATAAATATATTAATTATTATAAACCTAATTATGGATAGAGAAATTAAACTAATATTTCCACACAAAAAATTTTCAAGGTCTCAGTTTTAATCATTTAGGTTAAACATCGTTAGCGTTGTTGAAACTTTCTTACTTTACAAGTTTACAATATAAAAGGTTGAAGATATTAAAGCGTAAACTCATTTTGGGCATTTCCATCTAATAATTTAAATAATTGAATTGAATGATTTTTTTTTTTTTTTTTTTTTGAAAAAGATGAATTTTTAATATTACATGAAGTATATTTATACAACAATTTATACATTGGACGGGTGACTTAATAGCTAATAGCATCAACCTCAAAAACCCATGTCAAACTAGCCAAATGGGATTTTTAATTTATTGCCGAACAAAATTCCTAGATTTCAAGTCGAGTAGGGTTGATTTGCCTATATTATTATTAACTCTACTAGTTGATGTGTGCTGTTTTGGCTAGTTGCACAGCAATAATTTATGTGCTTTTAATGCACAACACCATCATATTATTGATTATTGAACACAATAAGAACTAGCCTAACTTAGCAAAAGCCTCATCAAAGTAGTTTTCAAGAATTTAAGAGAGCGTAAATCAACTGGTGATGTGTTATTTTAACTTAATCAGAAGTTTCACGTTAGAGTTCTGAATATATAACTAATTTAAAAATTTTTGAGGGAAATTTTTATCACCCTTATAATTTCACCTAACTCGAGCAAAATTAATTTTACGTAAAAAAACGTGACAACAACTGTGGCCTAAAAAAAAAAAAAAAAGAGTAGTTTCTAGGAAACAGCTTAGAGCTTCACTTCAATACATGCATTATTTATAAGTGTAAAATTTTAATTGGCCTAATAATTTGCATAGTAATAACTTTGCCTAAAATAGCATTACAGCTTTGCTTATTTCTAGTCAATATGTCACAAAACCATATTATAACTTGTCAATTTTCTTATTAGTGGTTTATTGCTAAAAAATAGAGTTTTATTCTTTAATAGTACACATTTATACCCTTTGAGTTTGATGTAAAAAAAGAAAGACAATAATCTGATATGACCTTGATTTTTATTTGTTTATTTTCAATTTCCTTTTTGCCCATGATATGACTGATTAATTCAGTTTTTTTTTTTTTTTTTTTTTTTAATCACTTGAGTTTTGGGTCCTTATGGGCTTTAGCTCATATGTATTGTGACCAAAAAGGTCCTTCTGTTATAATATGGGTCCCTATGAATCCACAATGATCCAAAACGTCATTCCAAAATGCTTCCATGAGCCCCATTAAGTAACTAGTTTCTAATAGTCAAAATCAAATGTAAAAGTAACTAGTTTCTAATAGTCAAAATCAAACTAAGACATTTCTTTCTTTCTTTTTTATTTTTTTTATTTTTATAAATTACTATATCTTTTATAAAATTTGACTTAATTAACTAATTAGTCTCTATTTTTTGAGACTAATTAATTAATACCGCAGTTTTAATTTTGTCACTCTAGTTAGTCCTTCCATCATTTTTTTCCCATCTTTTTCGTTAAAAAAAATTAAAAAATAAAAGAAAATAAAATTTTATTCTCAAAATATTTTTATTCCCAACCTCAAAATTCTTTTTTTCAAAAATTCAAAACCTAGCAATCATTGCCATGAAAAGCCCCCACTGCCATTTCCGCTCCATTGACATCGTGTCACACCTTGCTAGCACAGCACAAGCCAACATTGTTCGCATTAGTAGGTCTCACCGTCATAGGAGCAAGCTCGAGCCATCTCACGATTTACAGTTCTCGTCAGCTAGCTCTTTCACTGTTAGTGGATCTTTCATCTCAAGTTCCTCTTGTTGATCTTGAACCAAATTCTTAGACTGCTTCAATATATATGGGAGAAGGTGAAAAAAATTAATCAGGTTAAATTTCAGACATGAAATAATAATTTATTTTTCTTTTTAGTAAATTTAGTAACCACTGGACATAAATCATTGGACTCATTTATAAGACGTTTCGTTATTGATTGCTATCCATCCTTTAGTGGATGGGAGTCCCTTAAACCCTAAGGGTAGGGATGCACAATAATATCACATCCTAACCAGACAATTAGATCACAATCAACCACTTTAATGCCCTGCTTGGTTACAAATTCAAGCAATTGAGCTCAACATTTTGTTATTAGTTTAGTTTTTTTTTTTTTTAAATAATTGTTATTAGTTTAGCTATCAAGTATTTTTGTTGTATAAATAAAAAGTTAAGACTTCAAATTTGAATGATCCTTTCTCTTTTAAAAAATTTTATATACTTTATTGTCGAAATTAAAATCATAATATTTTTTTAAAAAAAATAATATATTAAAATAAGTAAATTCAACTTGACAACGTTGAAAGTCATATAATGATAAACATGTGGGGTTTTGTACAGTCAAAATATATAATATGAAAATAAAAATTGCAAAGTAATTGAAGCTTCAACTGCTACACCATCAAAGGCAGGCACATGCCAAGACTCATAAACTCTACAGGGAGAGGAATATTTAGTAGTAACATGAGAATTCTGACATTCAAACTAAAAGACAAAAAGCAATGGGTGAAAAGGAAAGACAGCTGGAAGGATTCAGAAATTCCTGCTAATTCATTATAATGGAGAATGGACAAACCCAATTTCAACATTGATTTTACCCATCATTCACATTTATACTTAATAACATCACAGTATATTTTATTTTTAATTTATAATACTAATATCATTAACTTTTATATTTAATAACATTAAAATTATTTCTTTTTGATATATGACACTAATATCATTAATTTTATGTTAATATTACAATTATAGTCACTTTTATAATTTTTCGGCAAATTTTTTTAACCGAAAAATTAATGTAGATTCTACACCAAATTAATTTTTTTTAAAAAAAATTTATATATTAGATTAAAATTATGATTTTTTATATAATTCATCCACTATACTCATTTTTTTTTCTCTCTCCCCTTAACGTCAAGTGATTCCCTTCCCCACTCATTTTTTTTCTCTAATATTTCAACGTGTTACTTTTTTAAATCTTCCCTTAAAAAATACAAAAGATTACATAATTCTAACTTTGTGCAGATTTTTATTTGCTTAATCAATAGTCACATGTAGAATATGTAATTTCTTAGGATAGACTAAGAGAAAACTGAATTCAAATTAAATAAATAAAAATATAAATCTACTCCCATATTGAATGAGAGAGAAAATCACAATTGACTAAGAGAGAAAATTACGTGATGTTGAGTGAAAAGAGAGAAAAAATGAATATAATTGCTAAGTTGTGTAAAAGTAAAATTATTAATCTGATGTAGAGAGCACATCAATTTTTCGATTGGAGAATTACTGAAAAATTATAAAAAGTAATTATAAGAATAATATTAATATAAAGTTAATGATATTAGTGTTATAAATTAAAAAAAAATTGATGTTATTAAGTATAAAAGTTAATGATAATAGTATTACAAATTAAAGAAAATAGACTGAGATGTTATTAAGTATAAAAGTAAAGGATGATAAGTGAAATTACTCTCAATTTCAACCTTCCTTTCTTGTTGAACTGCACTTATAAAAGGCCTTGACTTTGGAACCCAAAAAATAAAAAATAAAAATAAAAATTCCACTTTCTAATTCTGTTTCATTTTTATTATTTAGGGTTATTGGAGCCTGAAGATTCCGTCTAGGGCTTGGAAATTGTATGGTCACTCATTACCCACTCCTTGACATATTTCATATTGATCATGAAAATTTTCTAAGTTAAGAAACTATGAAAAAAAGACACTTTAAGGAAGAGAACTTGCTTATTCTAGTAAAGTGTAAAGTTAAATTCCTATAAATCAGTAACATTTTAGTTTTTGGCATATATCTATACCAATATTCAGTTTTAACTGATTTTCTCAGTTGAATATATATATATATATATATATATATATATCTTTTCCTTCTCTCAAAAAAAAAAATGATATATATCTTTTCATATTTATTATAAATTGAATTATAATTAAATATATACAATTATTAGTATGTTTATAAAATAATTTATTATTATTTTTATTAAACTTATCATTATTAATTGGATTATTGAAATTCTCATTAATTGCACTTCAATATGATTATAAATTAATTATCAAAATTTTAAATTGGTTTACACCGAGACTTCGCTTAGCTTGATCATTACCAAATTGACTGTAATTTTTTTCTGTACGTGAGGATTCCACCAGAGTGCTTTCTAGCGGTAAGTGGATATTTTCCAGAACAATAGACTTAAAATCGATTCTCTTCCACCCAATGCTAAAAAAAAAAAAAAAAAAAAAAAATTCTTAAATTAGTAGCGGCAAAAAATTGTGCTAACAATCTCTTAACTTTAGGATTATATATATATATATATATATATATATATTATGACAGAAAAAATCAGATACTCAAATTGAATCCAAATTATATACTTTAAAAAAATAATAAAAAATTTATGTAAAAAATATACTTTTGTTTTGGCACGAAAATTAAGAATTTATATTTTTTATTATTTTATCTTTATTGTGGCCACTAATAACATTAATTATTTTTTTTAAAAAAATTATTCTTTAATTATGTGATTAATTATAAATATACTAAAGAGTATATTTGAAAACACAATAATAAATTTAACTAAAAAGGGAAAGTGTAGTATTTTTATTCGAACATTTAAAGTGTAGTATTGTTTTCAAACATTTTAAAAAAATAATGTGGATTATTATTTGTAGCTGAAGGGAGTAATTATAAATATATATTTATGCATAAAAATGTTCTACATATTAATATAATAATAAAAATGTATATTTTTATGAATATTATATATATTTTTAAAACTTCGATTAATTATTTTATTTTATAAGCAAAAGGTTATTAAAATAAACCCAAAAAACTTGGCAAACCTAATAAAAGGCTTGCAGTACTAGATTGATTTTAATTTCGTTTTACTATTATATTTTCGAGTAAGTCATGCCTACATCAAGTGTATACATCCATCAAATGATATAACAATATTTGGAGGAAAAACAAATGGTATGAGTGTTTTTTCACTTGAAAAAAAAATGAATATTATAAAATGGTGTTTGTTAAAATTGAAAATTAAGCGCTGAAAAATTAAGTGGTGAATATAATAAATACTGAAAATTTTAAGCGCTGAATATAATAATTCTGTTTGATAATTGTTATTATTTAAAATTATTAAACTTATTTATTGAACATAATTAACCATGTGATATTAATATTTAAGTTTTAATTATTAAACACAATTTTGAAATAAAAAAATAAAAATTATAAATAAAAAAATTTAGAAGTAACAATCATATTAGGATAATATTTCTCATAAGTTTTTAAAAAATAAACATTATTAAACTTTAAATGAGTATTTAAGAATATGCTAAGAGTATAAAAGTTATTTTAATACAAAATTTTAAAAACTCAATAGTTGAACGTATTTAGTAGAAATTTTAAGTTAAATATTTTAACTTACCATTTTAAATAGTTTTTAATTTAATTGATAATTTTAAGTTGAGACCATTTTACATTATCAAATTATATTAAAACTAATAAGTGCTGAAAATATTAAATTAAATAATAAGTTAAGTTAATATTGATTAAATATCTTTTCACCTATCAATTTGAATGTATGAAACAAAAATATGTACTTTGAGTATGCAAGAATCTTCCAATATTTTCAATTGCCACGACTTATCAAAAGACATAAAATTCTTACCTAGACGCTATATGTATACCTCCATCCATGGGCAGAACTATGTAGAGCTTTGGAGGGGCCCAAAGCTCCTAAATATCAGAAAATTACCCCTAAAATTTTATGTAATTTTCTAAAATTATATCAATAGCCCCCTCAAAATTGTTTATATTATAAGTGTACCCTCTTATTTCATATTTACTTTCACTTATATTCTCACCTTATGTTTATTTAACCCCTCTATGTTTGATGTTCTAGTTTCGCCCTGCCTCCATCCCATAAATTAAAATTCACCATACGCGAGATTATTCTTACATAATTTATATTAATGAAATTATTTCCATGTGGATCAGATTTAGGCAAAAATTTTCCTCAAAATACATCAACAAGATAGGCTTTTTGGTTGGAGAAAATATGAAACGTAATTATTTATTCTTCCATGTACAAAAAAGCAGCAAATTAAGAGCACAATCACTAAGATCAGAATTGTTATTGAATAGATTTCTTCAGCATCTTCCAACTTAATTCTTACACATTAACTCCTCCAAATGCCAGCTGCCATTGTCTCGCCAGGTCGAGCTATCTCCACGACTATGAGTGCGATCCAAAAAGAAACCAACTATAATCGGAATTGTTGGTGGGGATGAGAAAATCACTTGCATCGAGTCATTGAACTAGATGCACAGAGAAATCAGAAGAAATTTCATTAGAGTACAATTTTCAAAGTGTTAAATACTTAAATTACAAATGCTTAGTTACATTACTTAGAGCTCTTTTGATTTGCAGAATGTATATTTTATGGGATGGAATAGCTATTTTTCACTCTTTATAAGATTTATATTCTATAAGTTCGAAATATTTACTTTATATGCAATAAATTATTATACATTTATAAATTTACTATTCCATGAATCAAATGAATCTTAAGTAAAATTACATACTCAGATGGAGCCAGTGTGAATAGGGCCATGACCAGAAACTAAACGATATTCCTTGAAGTATTGAGGCACAGAGAGACCCATAAAGAGAGAAAAACCTAGAATAAACTTTGATATGAAGCTATTCAGGTTGCAGAACTGGAGATATCCAAAACCAGCTGAAGCTGAAATCCCAAAGAATGTCATTGTTAAAAGTAAATTTTATATTTTACCAATATTGAACTTTGACTAAGAGGCTTTGGAGTCATTTTTAGAGTCATAAGATTTCAAGTTTAAACTTGAGTCATAAAATTAATTAATTACTTGATATGGAATTGAATAATATTGTTGACTAAGACATATAAAGGGAAAAACATACCCACATAGGGGATGAGAATAGTATTCATAGCTGCAAGAATTGACATGGGTATAGTAGAAATTACAACAGCAAATTTTCCTGTTAGAGATCAATTATGAACCGATTAGAACGAAATTACATAGTACTGACTGTTGGGAAATGAATAAATCGCACATTGAATAAATATAAAAATAATTCAGGAAATGAATCCCGAATGACATTCTATTTGGAACATTGATTGAGCAGAAATGAGACAGAGAAGCTCTAAAGCTCATCAACAATTAGCTAGACCAATTGAAACAAGATAAAACAAAATAAATTGTAGTATAGAATATTATACCTATCAGGGAAAGGATAAGCATAAGAACTGCATATCCAAAAGCAGTGATTGTACTATTTAATGGATTTAATCCCAAAGTACCTGCGTGTTCGCTGTAAGTACGTATGTACCACAAAACATAATTAATTCATAGCATTAGTACAAGAATGAATGTGAAATCAGCAATTTTAGATCCTAAAACACAATATACATGCATATTGCTATTTGAACCAGAGTAGAAAAAACTCTTGTATTCTCCAAATTTTGGATTGGGATATTGAAATGTTTAAAGTCATTAAATTACACAGAAGCGGAGGAGCCTCTTCCAATACCAAAGACTGCATCCACCAAAGTTCCTATTCCCTAGATGTTCATAAAAAGCTAATTTAAGTGATGCAAAGTCCAGAACCAACAATTGAAGAATGTGAAATCTGTTAAAGAAAACAATTACCTGTATGCCAATGCCATGACTGAGTGTTATGGGACATAATTTTGGCTTCTCCTCTAATAATTTTTTTTTTGATAATCTTGATAAGAATCTTGATAATCCTGATGTCTTCATTGATGAACTTGACATCTCCTTTACTAATAATATTCTTGATGTTGCATAAAATGTACCAGAAGACTACAGAAACATAAAATCATATCAATATTATATCAATGTGAGAGTTGGATTTTGAAAATTATTTTATTAGATGTTTGAGGGCCGAGTCTTGACACAATAATAAGGTTGATCCTTTGTGATTGGAAGGTCACAAATCACAAATTTTCATTTCGTGGAAGTAGCTCTAATTTCTTTTTTAATAGACCTGTGTAAAAGGAACTGAAGAAATGCCTCTAACAAATCATACCTCAATAACAGCTACAAAAGCAGCAGCCATCATTGATAAAGCATCACCAGCTTCAAAAGTAGGCAAGCCCTATTGAAATGGGCGTGGAATCTTTATCCTACACTTAGTGAAGCAAAATATCATTTATCTTTTTTACTTATTGATGTAGCTATTATTAGTGGAAGCAATGATTAGAAAATAAGAAAGAGCAAACGAACACAAGAATTTTACATGGTTACATAAGTGTGGCTATGTCCATAGATAATTGATTTTTTTTACTGTATATCAAAGTTGAATATTACAGCCCAATTAATCTTGTCTCTAAGAATAATCCTAATATATACATAACATGATAACAATACATGAGGGGCTTCTACCCCTTTTCATGAAGCTCTTCCTCTCACCAAGATCCTATAGTGAATTAATTTCTTCTCTAAAAAATATGAGGTGTAACTTTGCATAAGTTTCAAACAAATAGTAAACTGTTACTGTTAGATATTAAACTTGAATTAAAGAGTTAATAAAAGAGTTACATGTTATTATGTTAACTTTATTTGATGTTTCATTAGTCTTTATTTAGTGAACGTATAATTTAAGAGAAAAGAGAGGTTATAAAGTTAAGAGAAGTTAAGAAAAGAGTTATTAGTTTACATTAATTCAAAACGAGCCTCTGTTTCTTTCCATTATCTGCAACTTACTAAGACCAATTATGAAAATTGGTCACTTAAAATGAAGGCCATCCTTGGTTCTTAAGGAGTATGGAATGTGGTTGAGAAAGGCATTGAAGAGCCTCAAGAAGAGGCAGTGTTGAGTCCAGCACAGAGAAGTTTTGGAGAAGGAGAGAAAGAAAGATCAGTGTGCACTTACTATCATCTATCAAGGTTTGGATGATGATATGTTCGAGAAGATTGCTAATGATACCACGTCCAAGAAAGCATAGGAGACTCTTCGAAATTCTGTAATGGGAGTTGATAAAGTGAAGAAGGTTTGACTTCAAACTCTAAGGGTTGAGTTTGAAGCACTCTCAATGAAGGAGAGTGAATCCATAACGAATTATTTCACAAAAGTTTTGGCTGTAGTGAATCAAAAGAAGAGACTTAGAGAAACCATGCCAAATGTTCGAGTTATTGAAACGATTCTACTCTCCCTCGATTTACGGTTTAACCATATGGTGGTTTCCATTGAAGAGTCCAAGAATTTGGAGACTATGAAAGTTGATGAATTGAATGGGTCATTGCAAGCCCATGAAGAGAGAATGGATCGTGGCAAGCAAGAGCAAGTAGAGCAAGCCTTGCTAGTAAAATTGTCCAAAGGAGACACTTCCATGAAAAATGGTCGAGGCCAACCACAAGGAAGAGGTCGTGGACGTGGACATGGTCAAGGAAGAGGACAAGATGAGCAAAATTCTCCTAATGAAGATAGAACTCAGAATTTTCAAAGAGGTGGTAGAAGAGGAAGAGGTAGTTATGGGAGATACAATGATACACAAAGAGACGAGTCAAGTGGAATGTTATTCTTGTGGTGAGTATGGCCATTACTCTTGGGAATGTCAAACCCAAGAAGTTGAAGAAGAAACAAAGCTGGTAGAGCATAATGAAGATGTGGAGGAGCCAACCTTACTTTTTTCAAGTAAGGAGGAGACCATGGATGAGAAGAATACGTGGTTCCTTGATAATAGAGCTAGTAATCATATGACGGGTGATAAAAGCAAGTTCGTGGAGCTTGACACTAAAGTTAGTGGCAATTTATGCTTCGATGATAATACAAATGTGGAGATTAAAGGCAAAGGGAAAATCTTACTTGAGGTGAGAAATGGTGATCATAAAATTGTCCATAATGTCTACTACATTCTTAAGTTGCAAAGTAATATTTTGAGTATTAGGCAACTTTTGGAAAATGGGTTGTAAAATTAATATGGAAGGGAGAATGCTTTGGCTTAAAGATTGTAATGGTAATCTTATTGCCAAGGTTACTATGACAAAGAATCGTATGTTCAAACTAGACATACGAACAACTGGAGCAATGTGTTTAAAGACTTGTGCAGGAGATTCATCATGGATTTGGCATATGAGATTTGGTCACTTGAATTTTGGCAGTCTCAAGGCTTTAGAAGGAAATAAGATGGTGAAAGGCATTCTACCAATTGATCACCCTGATCAATTGTGTGAAGCATGTTTACTTGGCAAACATTCAAGTAAGAGCTTCTCGAAGCAATCCATCTCAAGAGCCACCAAGCCACTTCAACTCATTCATGTAGATGTTTGCAGTCCTATTAAGCCTCCATCACTTGATAAAAACTCTTATTTTTTTGCTGTTTATTGATGATTATAATAGAAAGACTTGGGTTTATTTCTTGAAGAATAAGTCTGAGGTGTTTGATATTTTCAAGAAATTCAAAACCTTTGTAGAAAAGGAGAGTGGTTTTAAATCTTTAAGAACTGATAGAGGTGGAAAGTTTACTTCTAATGAATTTAAAAGTTTTTGTGAGTTGCATGGCATTCGCCATCTTTTGATAGTTCCTGGATCACCTCAGCAAAATAGAATTTTTGAAAGGAAGAACAGGACAATCCTTAATATGGCAAGGACTATGTTAAAAAGTAAACAGATGTCGAAAGAATTTTAGGCTGAAGCAGTTGCTTGTGCAGTGTACCTTTCTAATCATTCTTTAACCAAGAGTTTGAAGAATGTGATCCCCAAGAAGTATGCAGCACATGTAAACCAAATATGTCACAC
Source organism: Vernicia montana (assembly GCA_949750685.1). Classification (NCBI taxonomy): domain Eukaryota; kingdom Viridiplantae; phylum Streptophyta; class Magnoliopsida; order Malpighiales; family Euphorbiaceae; genus Vernicia; species Vernicia montana. The sequence goes on along the minus strand of CATKHJ010150704.1, from coordinate 10,781 downwards.
TTGTGAGTTTTTGGTTCAATTTCTTATGTGCATGTACCGAAGAAAGAAAGATCCAAGCTTTATGATAGAAGTGAGAAATTTGTTTTCATTGGTTATGATGACAATTCAAAAGGCTATAAGTTGTTCAATCTAAGCAACGAGAAGATTGTGACTAGCAGAGATGTTGAATTTGATGAGGGAAGATCATGGGACTGGAGTTCACAAGATGAAGGGTCCTATGATTTCCTTCCTTATTTTAAAGATGAGGAACTAGTTGTCCAAGAAGCTCAAGGAGAAGCTAATCTACTAGCTTCACCAAACCCAACTTCCCCTGTATCATCATCATCAAGTTCAACCAAAGGGACAATGAGATATCGGAGTCTTGCAAATATTTATAATGAGACTGGGAGGTTAGATGGTACAAATCTATATTATTTATTTGCTGATGTTGAACATTTGAGAGTTGAAGAAACTAGTCAAGAGAAGAAATGAGATCAAGACATGAAGGAGATACTCAAACAAGCATGCTGATATGAGGTTTCATTTTATTCAGGAGTGTATTGCAAAGAAGGAAAGTAAAGTTGGAGTATGTGAGATCCCTTGATCAAGTTGCTGATATTTTCAAGAAACCTCTCAAGTATGTTAGTTTTCAAAAACTGAGAATGATGCTCGGAGTCAAGAAGAATTCAAGTTTAAAGGGGGGGGGGGGGGGGGGGGGGGGGCGCATGTTATTATGTTAACTTTATTTAATATTTCATAAGTCTTTATTTAGTTAAGAGAAGTTAAGAAAATAGTTAATAGTTTACATTAATCTAGAATTCTCTACCATAAACAGAGATGTACACAAAGCAAATGCATCCAAGACATTTGAGTGAGGTAAATAAAAGGTTTCATTTGTTCTTCTTTGTGTGAGTGTTTATATGTAGTGCCCACCATAACTTCTAACATAAACCAGCAAAACCATAGTGAAAAAGGATTACTTGTATCGATTATAGAAGAAGCAATGCATATATAGAGCAGAATACGAATTTGGGCAGAATATCGTATTCAACTAATTAAAAGGAAACCATAAAATGTGCAATTCAACATGTAAAATGAGATGATAAAATTAAGGGTTGGCAAAAATTGATCCTACCACGGAGCTGCATTAATGAGCCCAGAACGATCAGCACTACAATTCATTTGTGTTTCTTGTGATGTATTATCATATGCACCAGACACAGTCAAAATTTCTGCATAGGCCCATATAATTGCAACCGGTAATATGACAGAAAATCCGACGATTATCTCCTTTTTTAATTTCCATATTAAGGGAAGAAACTGCAAAAGCATCAATTACCAACAACCATTCTAAATAGTGAAAAAGCAAAGCATAAGAAAGGTTATTATTTGCTAACTTATATGCAAGTTTTTAGTCTTTCCCTTCACAAATCGGTTAGGTAATTAACATATTAAAATTTTGGTAATAGTAACATTGCTGAAATAAAATTAAAGTTCAATGATTTTAGTTATACAAATTGAAACTAAATCTATCATCATATTCTAGGTGTTAATGAAATTCACTCACCTAAGTTGAGAAAACCAGAAAAATCAATGCTGGGAGTCCAATTTCAATGCACTTTGCCAACTGAAAGGATCAACATTCAACAACTCAACCAATAATAAAAAAATCAACATTATAGATAGATAATTTTATATTTTGTTAGCTCTTTAGCAAATTAATGTTACCTCTGGGAATCCTTGTGCATAGAGCCCCAGTCCAGTGAGAGTTACAAAAGGAGCAGTAGCCAAAGGACTAAGGTGTCTGGCATTATAGAAATTAAATCCAAATTAAAAGCTGCTTAATAATGTAATAGAGTAAATTAAAGACAATTTTTAGCTCAGAATTAGTCTACCTTGCAAAAATCTTCCCCAGACCAGAGAAACCAATAATCATTTGAAGGAAGGAAGCAATCATGCTTGCTCCTTGTATTCTTCTCATGGATAGTTTAAATCTCTAAAAACAGGAACAACCCATAGTAAATTAAAAAAAATTAATAAAATCATGCATTGCATAGCCATTGGATTAGTAGCACTGACTAGTCTAGTTGCAAATGAACCAAGTCCTCAATGAACGGCTAACTCAGCCCAGTAAATGGCTCATTCTAACTTGTTCTGGTATATAAATAAGTGTTTCTCAAATTTAATTTTGAAACTCTTGGTTAAGGATTTATTTGACTCGTTCAGACTTAATTGATTAGCTAGTAACTCATTTGAGTTATAATGCTTAAAATTATATATTCTATTATATAGAATAATAAAATAATAAAAATATGTTAGATATGTTAATATTTTAATTTATATTAAACTTATTACTAATTTTGACGCGTGGTCTTGATATATTTTTATAAATATTTTAATAATTATACTTATTATAAATTTCTAATAAGATTAAATTTACTTTTCTTATTTTTCAAGTAATTTTAAAATTTTAGGATTTTTATTTAGTAATTTTATTAGTTACTAATTAGGGTTTGATGCCTTATAAATATGCTTACTATGTAATAGTTTAGAGATATTTCATTATTAATAAAATTTTAGTCTTTTTATTCTTGGTGGACTCCAGAATTTATCTTTCTTTGTAGATTCAAGGATTAATGCATAGATGTGATCTTGCCTTATTGTCCCCGCTTCCTCGCTGCATCAGGTGGTATCAGAGCATGCTATTGCTTGTCTCCTCGATAATAATTTATAGAGGTCGAAACAACATCTTCGTTGATAGTCATCGCGAAGGGTAAACTCTTTCGAGATCCGAAATATGGAAAAAATAGCACTTGAGACGATATAACTCGCAGTCAACATGTTCCTGGTTTATAAAATATATTTTATTTTTGGGAGTGTCAACATGGTAGATCTTGTATTCACAGTCAATTTATTCGTAGATATATTCCTAATGTCAGAGGTATTTCTTATTTTGATACATATTTTTACGAAAAAGATTTTATCAAGTGGTTATTTGATTTGGAAGTATATTTTGATTACCTTGATATTTGTGGCAAGGAAAAAGTTAGACTTGCTTTTTGAAAATTAATTGATAATGCGTTTGAATGGTGGATTGATTATAAAAAAACATATGGTAAAATTTGTTCATGGTCAAAGATGAAAGAATTATTAGTCCACAAATTTTATTATGGTTGTTATGTGCTTTATAATTTAAATATGAAATTAAATAGGTACTATGAGAAGTTGAAAAATTAATCTCATATTAGTCCTATAAATCTTACTCCATGTTCCTCAAGAAATTGTGAATTTTTTTTTTAATGGTTGTAGCAAAATTTGTAAAGATGATTATGGTAAAATTCATCCTATTGAGATCATTGAAAAAATTAAATTTGTGAGTTTAGACATTAACCATGTATAAGAAAATTCAGTTACTAAGGATGTGCCAATTGAGGTGAAAGCTCTTGAAATTAATGATATTCATGAACCTAAAATCAAAGAATAAAATATACAAGATCCACAAGTTGAAGCAATTATTAAGGGGAAAAAAAATAGAGATTGAGGCTGAAGCAATTAAGGAAGAAGAAAAAGAGATTGGGGTTGTTGAAATACATACAATTGAAAAGAATACAAATAGAAGCAAGAGTGGTGATGTAGGTAATCAATCCATCAAATTTCAAAGTGAGCCCATAATCTACATGTTTCTTGATCCTATTGAGTTTCTAAAAATTGATTTTATTGAGAATAATAATTTCAATTTTGCTCCATATATAGCAATTGAATCTTAAAATAAAGATATTATTTGGAAGTTGCTACATGAATGCAAAACTATATTCAAAACATTTATTTGTTTGGCATGGAAGATTTTAATTTCAAGTTACAAACTAGAGGTCGAGTTTTCTTAAAGTGGAGGAGTATAAAGCGGTGATCCTAATATATTTTTGTAAATATTTTAATAATTATACGTATTGTAATTTCCTAATTAAATTAGATTTACTTTTATTGCTTTTTCTAGTAATTTTAGAATATTTATGATTCCTATTTAGTAATTTTATTAGTTCCTAATTAGAGTTTAATACCTCATAAATAGGCCTACTATATAATAGTTTAGAGATATCTCATTATTAATAAAATTTCAATCTTTTTATTCCTAGCAGACTCTATAATTTATCTTTTTTTTTTTTTTTTTTTTTTTTTTTTTTTTGTGGATTTAAGGATGTTTAAGGTGTAGAAGTGATATAACTTTATTATCCCACTTCCTCGTGACGTTAAATTTTATTTTATTTATTAAAAAATTTAAGTTGCATTTGGACTTAGGCTCAGAAATCAATACAAACATAGTTGTATTCCCTTTTGTTGGGCTCAACAAACGAGCAAATCTCAAATTTAAGGTGGTGTTGGGTAAAACTGAAAATTAAGTGATGAAAATTTAAGTATTGAATAATATAAGTGATATAGTTTTTAAAATGTAAATTATTTAAAAATTTAATCATTTATTGTATTCAGTAAAAATTTTAACTTAAATATTTTAACTTACTATTTTAAGTGATTTTTTGATTTAATTGAAAATTTTAAGTTGAAATTATTTTATATTATCAAACTATCTTAAAATTAATAAGTGCTAAAAATATTAAATTAACTAATGAGTTAGATTATCAAACACCCAAATTCAGGACTTGTAAGTTAATAAAACTTCAACTAACCTCTAGCATACAAACAAACTAACAAAACTAAATGAAAATAACAATAATACTTATTATAATTGATAAGGACCAAATCTTGCACGGTTGACTAATTGCACCATAAAGACTAAGCCAACTTGGCCAGAACTTCAAATAGCACGCCTCTAACAAGACGAAGACGCTAGGCCCAAGTCTAAAGAATCATTAGGCCCAATAGGCACTACATGAGGCATACAAACATCTTAGCCTATTAAGCGATCATCTCGACAACAAAGCATTTCACCCAAAGTCAGCTCACCTCGCTGCCAGACAATCTCACTTATTGCTCAAGGAGAGCTCGCTCTGGCACTTTCTTCTAGTGTATCTCACACGCATGAGCAAATATCCTCGCATCTTCAAGAATGGGAATTAAGGCCACATCGGCATAAAGCTCTAAGACTGACAGACGAACTTGACACATAAACTTATAGAAGTATCATTAACATTGTTCACCAATAGTATGATATGACCTAGACTCAATTCTAGAGATGGTCACGTAGCCTCTTCATACAGATTCCTAAGTGGGAATCCTTTATAAAACTCCCTTTGTCAATCCGATGGGAGAGGGAGTAAGTAAGTGGAGAAATTCTTTCGTTAACTAAATTTTCAAGTCTTTATTCTAAAGATACAGTCACTTAAACATTAGAGAGCTTGCATCAAGTCGAAGGCTTTGCCCTCTAATACTCTTTTCCTTTCTCTTCTCTTGTAAGCCTATGGCCTAAAAATAGAGTAACTCACGTTCAGTCATTTAGATCTAGCATCTCCAACATAGTCCTGATAATAAGTGGACTCTAGGTCCGGGACGCATCAGAAATACATCCCATCAATAATAATTAGAGATGGCAAAACCTGCTCTGCCCCGACGGGGAACCCGTCCCCGCCCCGAATCCGATGGGGAATCTCCGTCCCGTCTATGGTAATGGGGCGGGAATGGGATTGAGTTTCCCCGCCCCGCCCCAACCCGATTCCCGCCTCGATTCCATAAAATTAATATATATGTATTTTTTTTATTATAATTTCATATTTCATATATATATATAAATTATTAGTTTTCTTTAAAATTATATTATTTTATTATTTAATTATATTATTATTATTTAAATATTAATTAATAATATATAAAACTTAACATAAAGATGTATAATATTTTTGTCAAAATATATAAATTATGAAGTTTTAACATTAATAAAATTATAAAAATAAATAAATGGGGATCCTCGTCCCCGCCCCAAACCTGATTTACCCCGCTCCGCCTTTGCCCCGACTGTTCATGGGGCGGAGATGAGAATCTCAAAACCCGCCCCGCCCCATCCCATTGCCATTCCTAATAATAATCAAACTACATATTGCATTGCTATTGGGTAATCCAACAATTGATGCTTACTTGAAATCTCACTTTTATAGATAAAAATTGGAAAGAAAATTTTGGATTATATGTCACGTGGAGCTATAAATATTTCCATTTGAAACTCTCTAGCCACCTTCTTTTTTTTTTTTTTTTTTTTCTTTGATTCTCTCTTTAGTTTTCTTCATCGATAGTGGTTTCTTACTATTTTTTTAAAATTATCTATTAAATATATACAAATATCTCTCTATATATTAATCTATGTCTTTTTTGACATGGATTTATTATTAGTAGTAGTATTGTTTTTAGTTCTCTTTTTTAGAGTTTTTTATTTTTTATTTTTTTATGAGATTTACTAGTTTTTTTTTTCTTTATAAAAGTAATTTGTTCTTTTCTTATAGAATAATTTCGTTCTCTTAGACTATTTATGATTTTCGAGTTGATTTTGAATTTGTTATTGATATTCAAACAATTGAACTTATTCAAAGACATCAATGTCGATTTGTAGCTTAATAGCCACCAAGAAAACAAAGCAAAACACGTTTCTTGTCGATTTGCTAGTTCAAATGCTCTATCAACACGATTGAAAAATATTGAAAAAAATTCAAACTATATTATTTTTATATTTTTTGATGTATGTACTTATATTTTTACTTTTAGATTAAAATGTGCTATTTTTAATATATGAATGAAAATTCATGGTATTCTCTAAAAAAAAATATTTCCAAAATAAATTAATTTTGTGGTTTTCAATAATTATAATTTTCAAATAAAAAATTATTAATGAGAACCAAAAAAGAAAATTTATAAATAATAGTAAAGACAACCAAAAAATTTTGAAAAAAAAAAAGAAATTAATAATTTTAAAGGGTCAATCGGGTAAAAAAGAAATCTTAAAATTTTCATGAAGGCTGTAGTTTTTAATTTTTTTTTTGTCCATAATTTGAGTGAGGTGAATTGACTCCACCCCACTCATCACGGTTATGGACCCCACTCCACTCATCTATAGTTCTACCCTAAGTTATATAATAATGTTTGCATTTTCAGAGGAAGTATATATATATATTCAAAAATTGTTTGGAAAATTTGTCGTTATGTATCAAATAACTCAAATGGTAAAGCTAGGTTTTTTAATTAAGGGGGGCAAAATAGAAGTCTTATGCCCAAAAAAGAGAGAAAAAAAAAATTAATGCAACATATACTGAAAATTAAATGCTGAAAATTAAAGTACTGAATTTTAAGTATTGAATAAAATAAGTGATATAATTTTTAAATTATAAAAATATTTAAAAATTTAATAACTTATTGTATTCAATGCAAATTTTAAATTAAAAATTTTGACTTATCATTTTAAGTAATTTTTAGTATAATTGAAATTTTTACGATAAACGTTATCAAACAACTTAAAATGATTAACTGCGGAAAATTTTAATTTTATGTGCTGAATAGCGTTGTTATAGCTTTAAGAACAAAGATAAAGAATTGTATTTTATATATTTTTGTTGTGTATTTACAAGAAGAAATGCATGGTATTTATAGGGAACAAATGATATTAATGGAGCAATGTTCAAGCCTTGATTGAAGGGTGAATTAGCTGGATGTAGGAGGCTGTTAGTTGTGCACATGGAGGTGGTGTTAGAAGTCCACAAAGGAGGTGAGATTGTTGACCAATGTATTCACATTAACATCCCCCTCAAACTGAAGATGGTGAAATATTAGCCATATGAAGTTTGCTAACAAGATCACGGAAGTGTTGAGGTGAATGAGCTTTAGTAAAAATATCAGCAGTTTGATCAATGGAGGATATTGATAGTAACCTGATTGAATCCTGTAGTACATGATGACGTACAAAATGACAATAATTCTCAATGTGTTTAGTGCGGTCATTAAAAATATCATTATGAGTAATCTGAATAACACTGCGATTGTCACAATGTAATGTAGTAGGAGATGACTGCTTAATACCCATATCTTGAAGAAGCTGACGAAGCCAAATGAGTTCAGAAGTAGCTTCAGCAAGCGCTTGATACTAAGTTTCAATACTACAACACTTTGCTTTTTACTGCGCCAGGATATGAGGGATTGACCAAGAAAGAAACAATAGCCAGTAGTTGAACGACGATCAGTAGAATCTCCAGCCCAATCAGCGTCAGTGTAGGCTTGCAAGTCTAGAGATAAAGATCTAGAAAAATGTAAGCCATAGAACAAAGTTCCTTTGATATATCGTAGAATTTGAAGTACTGCTGCAAAATGAGTGGTGTGAGGAGCAGACATGAACTAACTGACTACATGAACTGCATAAGCAATATCAGGACGAGTGACTATGAGATACAAAAGACTGCCAACCAGTTATCGATAAAGAGTGCCATCATTTAGAGGAGTACCATCCGTGGTAGAGAAGTGAGAATTTGCCTCAATCGGAGAGTTTGAAATTTTCTCATATGTGATTCCAGCATGAGAAAAAAGATTTGTAGCATATTTAGCTTGGGATAAATAGTAGCCAGTGGAATCGGATGAGACTTTTAGACTAAGGAAATAATTGAGCTGCCCCAGATTCTTCATTTCAAATTTGTTGCTCAAAAACAATTTAAAATCTCTGATGCCCTGTAAATCACTGCCAGTTATTATCATATCATCAACATACAAAAGTAAAAGGATCTAGCCTATATTGGTGTAGCGAATGAACAAAGCATGATCATAGGGACTGGATTGGAAATCAATTTCTTTAATAATTGAACTAAATTTAGCAAACCAAGCTCGAGGAGCTTGTTTTAATCCATAAAGTGCTTTCCGAAGGCGACAAACTGTGTTAGGAGAATGGTCATAGCTAGCAGGAGGTTGCATATAGACTTCTTCATTTGGATCATCATTGAGAAAGGCATTTATGACATCCATTTGAAATAATTGCCACTATTTGACAGCAGTAATGGATAGAAGACTGCGAACAGAAGTAATGCGAGCCATAAGAGCAAATGTTTCTTCATAATCAATGCCATATTCCTGGGTAAATCCTTTAGCTACAAGTCTGGCTTTGTAGCGTTCAACTGAACCATCTGTTTGAGTCTTGATTTTGTAGACCCATTTGGAACCAATGATGGACGTCCCTGGTGGTAACTGTACCATATCCCAGGTATGAGTATTTGTAAGAACCTGAAGTGCTTCTGCCAGAAAAGGTTAGTACTAGCTTCACGATAATTTTTGGGTTCATAGAGGGAAACAATAGTAGAATAACAGTAATAATTTTGAAGAGTAATAGGAGGTTGCCTTACACAAGTGTTACGACGAGGAGAGGAATGAGCAGGTGGTGGACGAGGTGATGAGGCAACAGTTGTTGAATGGAAAGGATCCTAAGATGATGGAGAGTCAGTAGGAGCAAGTGTAGAGGGGCCAACATTGTCTGAGCTAAGCTGTTCTTCATAAGAATTGTCAGAAAAAATAATAGAAGGGTCTGTCAGAAAAGAAGAAGAAACATTTTGAACTTTAAAGGATGAAAGACTGGAAAACATTTTATGTTCCTAGAAGGTAACATGATGGGAAATACGAAGATGCTGAGAAAGAGGATCCCAACAATGATAACCTTTATGTTCAATTCCATATCCCAAGAAGCAACATAATCTAGCTCGTGATTCTAATTTTGTATGTTCATGAGGATGAAGAATAACAAAACATGCACTGCTAAAGACACGAAGAGAATGATAATCAGGTGCATGACCATAGAGCTGTTTATAAGGAGAAACATTACCAATGGTGGAAGTGGGAATTCTGTTAATGGTGTATACGGCAGTGAGGGAAGGTTCTCCCTAAAAAGATTTCGGACATGTGGAAGAAATAAAAAGAGCTCTGACAGTTGTGAGGCCTCGCCCGAACGCCCCTCCCCTTGCTCGTGGGAAAATTAATTGCCTTAAGGAAAGGCGCGAGAGATTTTTAAGGGAGGTTAAGGAACGAGTTTTGCTGCTCACGATTGGAAGCGGCTATCGCCTCAGAAAATTGATTTGATTTTGAAAAGGATTTGGGAGTCGCCACCCTAATTTATTTTAAATGGAAAAATTAAGGAAAAACCCAATTTGACTCCAATTTATTAATCTTTTGATTAATTTACCCAAGGATAAAATCACTAATCTTCGAACCAAGTTTGGGCTCGGAGACTAGGTTTTTGGTTTTGAATAATCTTGTTTTGGCATCTAAATTCGATTTGACCTTTTTTTGAAAAATGATTTCATGTATGACGGATATTGATGACAATTCATAATGCATGAACATGGCATAATTATGAGACAGATGGAAAAATAAAGAGCAAGTATTTAAAGAGCGAGTATTTAAACATCCACAAGTAAAGGAGAGTATTTCCTCTAACCCTTATGAGTATTAGGGAAATCACAAAATTGCTCCTTTACTCCAAAAATAATTAACTAATTGTATTAATTAACAATTTACATGGAAAGTATGAATTTACATGGAAATGAATGGGGGAGGGGATTGGTTGGGATTTGAATTTGAAACTTGGATTTAGATTCCAAGCTTGCCTACATACCCCATTGAATGGGGATCAAAACCCGCGTAGTTCGTTCCACTATGAGGTGGAAGGAGGGTTTAAAAATCGGTCAGATTTGATTGATTTGGTTTGATTTGGGATTTGAGTGAGGGTAAGAGATTATACCTTCTTGGTGGGTTTGAGTGGTGGGAGAGTGGTTTTACCGGAGCAGAGTTCCGTTTCGAAAAATGAAAATGATTTTGAAAAGGAGAATTAATTACTCAAA
>CATKHJ010150684.1:0-10431 GCA_949750685.1 Vernicia montana | reverse complement strand
AAGCATACTCTAAGCAGTGGTCCCCTTACTGACATGCTACATGAAGTGGATCAGACTCCATGACTAGGATTGATACCTTTCCTAGCTAAGATTCGGATATTATACCTTATTCGTAGGTACAATGTGCACAAAGTTTGATGTTTGCCCCACATCAGTTTGGGGGATTTCTATCATAAGGTTCATATACATATATCATAGAGAATAACGAAATGGCTAGATTTCATACATATAGTTCAATCATTTAGAAGTATGGTTTACAATGATTCATAATTATTTGGCTTTCACAAAAAGATTGAATAACATAAATATACATAGGCTTATTGGATTTCATAGAATTTAGCTATAAATCTCTATTGATAGTCCACAATCACATTAACTCCTCATAATCCTTATGATTTCCTCTAGAATGAGCTATAACACATTCAACCATGGAAAATAATAATAAATCAACAATCTTTAACCTTAACTTAATGACAATGTGAATCTTAACTCAATCTTACTATAACTTATGCTCAATCTAAAGAAATTGAAAGGAATAGAAGAAAAACACAAACCCTAACTCATCTTGAATTAAATGCTTAACTTAGAGGAGAGAAGAAATGGCTATACAACCCTAGATCTTTCCTATATAAGCAATAAATGTGTTCTCTTCAACTTAGAATGAATAGATTAAGAGTTTCTTGAGAGAAAATGGGTTTAGGGAGCTTAGAAAATTAGGTAGAAATGATTTAGGTCTTAAAATCCTTTTATAGAGCCCGATTCCCAAATCTGTCCCCGATGGCAATAGCGTTCACGACAGGCAAGTCGCGGTCGCGATTAACATATTGCGATCGCAACATAATGTTGCGGTCGCTACCTTACATTGTTCACGCGACTGTTCATTCTGGTATCCAAATTAGGCAAAGAGGTTCGCAGTCTGTGTTGCGGTTCCAACATTGGGCGCGAAACCAAGGTCGCGGTCATGACACCCATATCGCGGGCGCGACTTACTTCTTGCAGCTTCACTTAGCAATTTAACTTTCATTTCTTAGAGAATTCAATTCACATTCATCTATACACATGATATACATTTGAAATTCATTCATATACTCAATGGGAAGTCCATACATGAATATTTGAGATATTACAATCAATGACACCAAAAACTTTTATTTTTTTAAATCAAATGAGTATATATTTATATTTGTTTTTTTATATATTTTTAAAGATTTCAATTTTTTATAAGTTTGATTTTTTATTAGGTCTATTGAATGATTTTACCCCAAACTTCAATCTGACATAGAAAATCAACATTCTAGCAAAAGTTTAGATTGAGGGAATATTTACAAATTTATTTTTATTCAATATGTTATTTTGGTAGTAATTTTATTTTTTTAATGATAAAATCTAATAATAAAAAATTAACAATAATTATCCACCACAATGCGTGGACTGGTTCAAGACAGTACCATTCTCGAAATCAATTACAACAGAAGTTAAACCAATAAGATTTTTTTTTTTTATTGAATAAGATACAATAATATTTAATAGGACTAATAAAAGAAGAAAATAAAAGAAAATTTTGAATTCTCTCTCTCTTTCTCTCTACTGTAAATCAGGTGAGATCTTCTTTAGATAATGAAAGAATCTTTAGACCTTTACATACAAAGAACCTTACAGTCTTTGGCCAAAAAAAAAATAAAAAAAAAAACCTTACAATGCAATAAAAAGTAAAAGAAAAGAATCATAAAAAGCTGAGGAAAGTATAAAAAAATTATCATGCGATTTAAAATTTTTTTTTTTAAACCTAGCCTGTAATTTTTTTTATATTTAAATTTGTGATTTGCTAACATTTAAATTTACTAATATCATTAATATTTAATTTTTTTTTTATATTAGAGAAGTTCAATTGACCAAAATAATATTGTAAACTATATAACAAAGATACCCTCCTCTTTTAATATATCTCACCAAATTGGTTGTGATTTGCTAACATTTAAGTTCACTAATTTTATTAATTTTTTTTAAGAAATTATAACAAATATAATTTTTTTATTTTTTTTTTCAAAAATATCTTTTTATCTTTTTAAATTTTTAAAAATGCTCATTATTTTTTTTTATATACTTATTATATATTTATAATATACTTTTGAAAGTGAGACATTTTTAAAATAGAAAATTTATTAAGTTGTGTTTTAAAAAAAAAAAAAGACACATGAGAATATTTTGTCTTTTTTAAGTGTATGTATAAAAATCATTTTTTATATATATAATGGAGGTCCAATAGACCGAAATAACATTATAAGCTACATAATAGAAGGTAACTCTCCCCTTTAACATCTCTCACTAATTTGGTGATAATTTTTTGTGATTTGTGATATTCGAATCGGAGACCTCCCAGTTCTCACACTCTTTTAAAAGAGATAAAAAGACCAATCACACCACACATTATTAAGATTAATATTTAATTATTTGACATACAATATCAATTAAGAAAATATTTTTCTCTAGCATGAAATGCTATTAGACACTATAAACTTACTTTTGAATTAAAATTTTAATTTTATTAATTATAAAATTAAATAATATTATTAAGAAAAAAAAAAGAAAAAAAATTAAAAAAAATCTTAAATCTTATCTTACCCATTCAAAATTTCCTACACATTTTAAAACCAAACAAATTATTTCACAATTACTCTTAAATATTTCAAATTTAATATCATAAACAATAGTGAAATATGACGGCAAAAGAGTCAAATTAGTTCTCGAACTTGGCACCTAGGAACAAATCAGGACAAAATCACCTTTTTTGTCATCAAAGTCCTCATATTTAGCAACTTTTGTCAAATTAGTCATTGGTCAAACTTTGGATAATGCGTGTGCTATAAAATCAGACAAAATAACGTTAATTTCATAAGTCTCGTTTGACATAACTTTTTAGAAAAGTGTTTTTAATTTTTTTTTCAGTTTTTTCAATTTTAAAAAAACATGATGCTTTTTCAAAAAGCATGATTGAATAAAAAATTAATAGTAATCAATTAAATTTAAGTTTTAGGGGTATGAGTGAGTGAAAATTATTTTTCGATTTTATATAATGATTGAATGTTTTAATGAAATGATGATATTTTGTTAATCATTATACACATATTTATTTAGTATTAAAAATTAAATTTCAGGGACAAAACAAAAATTAAACAATCAAATGAATATAAGAATTGTAAAATCCAAAATATCTTTCATTAATATCTATAAATAACATTCAAATATGGGCGAATTAGAAAATTTAACAAGGGACGATAAAAAATTAAAACCTAACTTATAATCACATAAATTAGTACTGTGCTATATTTAATTTTCATCAATCATTAATATATTAATTAATCACATAATAGTTTTTAGAGATTAAATAACACTTTTTGAATTTTTTTTATTTAATTGATTATTTTTTTAATTTTTTTAAAATTATTTTTTAGAAAAATATCTATTCACTTATTTTTTTCAAAACTAATTTTTTTTTTTTTAGAAAAACACTTTTCCGAAAAGTTATACCAAACGGAACTTATGAAATTAACGTTATTTCGTCTGATTTTATAACACATGCATTGCCCAAAGTTTGACCAAAGACTAATTTGACAAAAATTATCAAGTATGAAGACTTTGATGACAAAAAATGTGATTTTGTCCTGATTTGTCCCCATGTACCAGATTCGATGACTAATTTGACCATTTTGCCGAAATATGACCATTAAACTAAAAATTGTGAGATTTATGAAATTATTTGATTTTTTAACACGTGAAAAAATTTGTATAAATGAAATTTAATATTTAAAAAAATTTTAATATTTATTTTCCTTTTTTTCTTATAAATATTATTTAATTGTTATAAGTAACAAAATTTTAATTTTAGTTTAAAAGTGAGTCCCACAATACTTATTGAAATTTCATATCCAAAAAAATATATTTTTTTAATTTATGTTATATATCAAATGATCAAATATTAATAGTAGTGATAAATTTAATATTTAAGTGTTTAATGAAACAAATTACAATAACATGCCCTTCTAAGAAAAATTGTAAATGACAAGGTAATTTCCCTTAAAAAGTATGATGGAGAGAAAAAAAAAAATACTATCATTAAGAAAAATGACTTTAGTTTATATTCATAACAAATTAACAACAAATTGGCAAGAAGGCTATTGCTACACAACAACAGAAAGAGAGACCCCCATCACTATTAATTCTTCTTGCCTTCTCTTTTTCTTTCTTTCCTTTTTATAAGAAAAAGAAAAAAAAAATCTATATATTTCTCGAGTCCCTCCTAACTATCAAAATAAAAAATTCTTGCCTCCTCCATTAAATCTCTCATTCTGAATCACTTTCCATACTTCCCATTGCCTTCAATCCTCTGGGTCTCTGCAGCAAATAATTGCCAAATCAATCTTTACCTATTTAAAAGGCTATATTTTGATTAAAGCTAATTCTAATGGAGTCACTTTCTTTAGGTCCTAAAAACCAAGATTCAAATTCAAACTAATTTCCTTTACTTTTCTTGCACTTTCTGAGCAATCAAACAATAGATATATAAGTAAATAGGCATTCAAATATGACATTATGAGGGGAAAAAAATCCATATGACAACAAAAGGAAATCAAAGAACAAGGCAGCACCTTTTTCGAAGTCTTCTTCTCCCTCACTTCATACCTTTCCTGACACAAATCTGTTAACCAAGTACCTGGACTGACCAACTGCAAATACACAATAGAATAAAAAACTATGACATCAAAAAATCTTTTAACCGTTCATAGCTAGTAGGTATATTGAGGAGCCTTACAAGTATTGTTTTTTGTATTAGCTTTGCTCTTTTCTTAGGCCTTTGAGGAGGCTTACACCCTTTCATAGCCATGAAATCCTCTTCCTTCTCTTTGCTAGACAATGTAATAAACAGTTTAGGCCAAACAAACCCCTTCTCTTCCTTCAGATTATCCATCAAAAGCTTGCCATTATCATCCAATCCCAATGATCCCCTCGTCGTGTAGTATCGATCTTCCTTCTCTGGCGACAATACTGATGACTTCTTATTGTTCATTGACAACTCAGAATTCCTATAACCACAATAACCCCAGAAATAAAATGAGCACTTTCAACATATTTTGCAAGGTACTCTAGAAAATGGGAAATGAAAGTCAAGAATATGATCTAAGAACAAAATTAACTCCAATTATAAACAGTTTTTATCATTTCTTCAGCATACAAAGATTTTAACTTTTTTCCAAAGCATTGATTAGTTAGCAATAAAACACGAGACCAATAAAGAAGCATAACTAAATTCATTCCATAACAAATACTTTTCAACAAAAATTAACTTGAGCATTCTCACAGTTACAAGGAATTTTCTTTACTTGATGACATGAGAAGGAGATTCTTTCTCAAAAGTGACCACGCGAGATGTGAATTTCTTCTTTGACAAAGAATCAGTTGGTTTAGATTTGTTGGCCAAGTTTTGATCTTTTTTCACTTTCACACATCTAAGCCTCTTTTTAGTTCCCCATTGTAACACAAAATCTGTATCTGTAACTCTTTTACTCTTCTTTTCCTTCTCCATTCTCTCTCACTATGCATCAAAATTTACAAGAAAGTGTGAGAAAATTATTCATAAATCATAGAAAAATAAAAAATAAAATTAAAAAAAAAAACAGAGAAAAAATTTCCCGTAATAAAAAGAGAAGAAAAAAAGCTCCAAAAATTGGACTTTCCGTTGCAAATCAAAATGAAGTAAAATTAGTAATTAGTAAATGAAACAGGAACCCAGTGGAAAAGGGAAATTTTGAGAAACAGAAAAAAGAGGAGCCGCCTAATATTTTCTAGGAAAATAGAAGAAAGTAAAGGAAAGTTTAAGTTAATAGACACAATGTTGTCGGAAAATTAGTGACTTACCTCAAGATCTACAGTCAGTGAAATGGAATCTACCAAAAATTATCTCTAATCAGCCTGCATTTTAAAGCATTGACAAAATCAGTTACAAATCTATGAAATCACATAGAAGAATACAATCAATGCTTTGTCTGGTTGCTGAGAGACTGATGAGAAAAGAAGAAATACAAATTTGGAAATCTTCCAAAACAAAATTCTCATTACAGATTCTCGGCAACAAAAACATACCATCCATAAATGCACACATTTAGAAAGAGAGAGAGAGAGAGAGAGAGAGAGTCCATTACATTATACAGTGGCAGCAGAAGCAGCAGCAATGGCAAAAACTTCTAATGGTTTTGAATGTTTTGTTTGGTTGCACAGAAAGGGATAATTTTCTCGAGAAAAATGAATAAATAAAAGATGAATTGGGTTAGATTTCTGGGTTTGCTTCAGATTTTCAGTTTGATAGCTAATAAATCCAAAAATCGGCGCTTTCTCTGTTATCTTCACCAAACCTCTCTTAGCCTTCGTTTTAGTTCTCTCCTTCAGAGTTTTCAACCTATATTTTTAATTTCTTTATTTTATTTGTCATATTTAATTATTTATTCATTATTTATACATTTTTTTATATTTATTTATTCAACAATTTAACGATGACCGTCTGACGTGAAATTGACGGTCCGATTGGGTTGCTTTGTTACTAGAAGAGGACTAGGTCTTATATGTCACGTGGTAGTTGCTCAAGTCACGTGATTCTGCTCTTGTCATTTGCAGTAATTCGCCTATTTCGAATCCATTGCAGAATCTATAACTTCCATTTGTCCAAATATAATTTTCACATAAAAGAAATTGGATAAGAGGTTCTTTTAAAATGCTTTTTGTTGGAATTATTGGCTGTGGATTTGGCTATGCCCATAACGAGTGTATAGTGTTGCGAAAAATCTGTAAGTACACATGTCTTGAATAAGTAATATAGTAATTGAGTAGAGTGTCGATTCCAAGAAAAAAGAGTTGACAATTACCAAAAGTATAATTACTCTATTATTTAAAAAATTAATTTAATTAAGATAAAAAAAGAAAATAAAAATAAATATTAAAAGATAAATTTAATATATAAAAAAACCTAAGATTTAGATTTCATCAATTAATTACCTATAACTTTTATATATTTTCTAGATTGGTTTAATTTCATTGGAATTAATGATTAGATTTCTCTAAATTATATGATGTTCTCTCTCAAGACACAATACAAGTATTTATATTAACATTATGTCTACTCTTGTGATCACAAACAATTAACACAAACCCATTAAATTTTATGAAAATCTTTTAAATAATCACAAAGGAGTGTTCTTATCTCTAAACAACACATTCCCTAGGTCTAATATCTCATTGAATTAATATTATGTTTTCACTCCCGCTATTTCACATAATATTTTTAAACATACAAATAGTGATCAATTATTCACAAGCATTAAGTTTTAAGATAAAAAATTAATTCCAATAATCAAAACTAAATTAATTAAACAAAAATAGTCATAGGCAAATCAAAAGATTACATCTAAATTTTAGAGAAGAAATTTAGATACTCATAATTAAGAAGAAATAAACAATTAAATTAATAATTAATCTAATAGAAAACATAATAACAACTTATTATTTAATTAAAAAAATAAAAATTTAAAAAGAACTCTTTTTGTGATACAATTTTTGGCCTACACGAGCTCCAAAACTTTTCTTCTTAAATAAAATGAAAATAAAAAGAAATGAAACTAAGATAATGTAAATCTATATAATTGATTGAATGATTGAATGATAAATTGAAGAAAGTGTGGTAATGCCTATTTATAGGTAATTTTCATCTTTTTTTTTCACCATCTTGCATCATTGCTTGCATCATTATTATTATGACATCATTGTCTGCGTCATTAATATTATGATATCATTGCCTGTATCATTAATATTATGACATTATCGCTTGTATCATTAATATCATGACATCATCGCCTGCATCATTAATGTCATTTTGATCTGTAAAATAAAATAAAATAAAATACTAAAAATATTTTATAATTTATTTATAAATTGTTAGAATTATTTATTTCTCAAAACAAGTAATAATATTATTAAATTCTCAAGAATTGAACCAAAATTTGAATTTAAACAGTTAAAATAACTTTAAGAAAATAGAGTTATCATATAGATCTAGAACCATAAGCTATTAATTAATTATAAAAATAATTAAATAATAGTATTTTACATATTATTAATTGGAATTTTAAATGGATTACATAAGGTTCTAGTCGTGGGAAGTTAACAGAAGTTCAATTTAAAATAAAAAATCTATTTGTAGATAATATATGTCAACACAATAGAAAGATATCACCCTTCTCTCCCAAAAGATTTTCACAATGGTGAAAAACTTGCAAAAGACATTGAAGCTTTTAGACTGTGGTTTGAAGAAACTTTCCGTTTATAATT
This sequence comes from Vernicia montana, assembly GCA_949750685.1. Classification (NCBI taxonomy): domain Eukaryota; kingdom Viridiplantae; phylum Streptophyta; class Magnoliopsida; order Malpighiales; family Euphorbiaceae; genus Vernicia; species Vernicia montana. The sequence continues at coordinate 2,058 of CATKHJ010150684.1, read as the reverse complement.
GTTTCTTGGACTGGTGGTACAAGTTCAGAGATTCGTTTCCACATTATAAGAGGTAAGTAGTCTACCCGATTCATTATGTATTATTTTCTTACATTGGTATCAGAGGTGGAATACTTATATTCCAGTTTTAGAATCAATTGAATGAGTTTAATTGATTAAATATATGAATTTTGTGTTATTTTTGCATGTGTTCAAGTATGCATGTTTAGAGCCTTTAATATGCTATTTAGGACTTTTTTATGCGATTTGAATATTCTATGCTATAATACATGTGTAGAGCTTTAAATTGGCATATTATATGCTTAATTTGGTTGAGAATTGAGGGATGACAACTGCTGAATGGTCGCAGGTGTATCCATAAGTGCACAAGTCGCAATAATCAGTGGTTTTAATGCGTAAGAATTATCGATCCCACGAGAATTGAGGACAAATCTACTAAGATTGTAACTAATCTTGGATTATTTGGACAAAACTGAATTAAGTTAAACTAAACAAACAACAAATAGACACAAATAGCTAGGTTTTTAATCCTCTTGACCAAGCATACATATCAATTAATTTCACAAGCAAGACACTTTGTCAACCTTATACGCTAGCATCTTTTTTCTAGCGCCATTCAATGCCCTATCTCTAGACCTTTACTGGCACTATCCTAGCTAACATATAATAAAATCTCTTTTATTCGGTTATTAGACTAAGGATGCATTAAGTTCCACAAAAAAGTCCTAACTAGAGTTTTTTTAGGCTCTAGCTACCAGAGAAGTCCCCTCGGCAAATCTTTTCACCTTGGTTAGCTCACATTGCAAGATCCATGGTCAATGGTTTAAAATCATTTCTCAAGATCTTTCAAACCATTAAAATCATGTGAGAGGTGATCAAGCTCTCAAAGCATTAAGCATAAATGCAAGCATTCAATATAAAGTAGATAAAAATCAAGTCTTGCAAATATAAAATTTATAAAAACATAAGTTTGGTTCAAGATTCATAAAAACCTAACTACAAACTTGTGAACCCTGAATTTTACACCGTCTGAACTCTCGGACATGTGAATAAGTCTCGGAAGCTGAAACAGACAAGAAATGGTCGAAAAATCGGATGAATCGGCCCTGTCAGACCTGGAGGACCACACAGGGTGCCCCAGGGACCGCACATGGCCTATACGGTTCCGCACATGGCCTGTACGGTTCCGCACAGGCCCTGTGTGGTCTTGAAATGGGCCTGTGCGGTCCCCTCCTCCCTGTGCGGTCCCTTCCTACCCTGTGCGGTCCAAATTGATTTGTGTGCAGTCCCATAATGACTGTGTGCGGCTTTGATGTTTTTGTTCAGTTTTCTCACACTGAAAAACGTGAGAAATGTCCCCCCCCCCCCCCTTCTACCTATATAAACCCTTCATTTCTATTCATTTATACACACTTGAATACACTTAACTAGCTAAAATCAAACATAATTGGTTAAAAGCTAGCATTTTCAAAAGGCTTGGTTCAAAAGAGCTGCATTTTAGTTCAAAGTCTTTCTTGTGGGTGGTTTTTTATAGGTTCTCTCAAACCAGTTCGAGGGAGTCCTAAGAGTCGTCTTAGTAGCCATTTGGAGGCTTTGGTTTCGCTGAGTCAAGTCAAGATGGAATTACGATCCGGTCACCCGCTCCGTCCATACGTCCCCAAGCCTCGTCTTCAAAAGGTATTTATTTTCTTCCCTTTTCATTTATTTATTTTATTTGTTTTGAAGTTTTGTTTTGCTTCTTTGTTGCTTTATTTGCTTTTGTCTTCTTTTTAGCTTAGTTTCTTTTTATTGCTTTATTCCCTTTGCATGTTCCCCTTTCTTTATTTCCCTTTCTCTTATTTCTTTTATAGCTTAGTTATCGCTTCTCCCATTTTCTTATATGTTCCCCTTTTCCTTAATCCTTTCCTTTTAATCGCTTTAAGAGATATGTTAATTAAAACTGAAATAATTAACTTGTTCTGATCCTCTTTTGTTTGTTAATTTAATCTGAATTAATTAACTTATTTCAATTGAATCAATGCTCTTTTGTTTATTAATTTAATCTGAATTAATTAACAA
>CATKHJ010150643.1:0-18426 GCA_949750685.1 Vernicia montana | reverse complement strand
GAAAAGGCGAGAGCGATTTTTAAGGGAGGTTAAGGAACGGGTTTCGGTGCTCACGATTGGAAGCGGCTATCGCCTCGGAAAATTGATTTTTGATTTTAAAAAGGATTCGGGAGTCGCCACCCTAATTTATTTTAAATGGAACAATTAAGGAAAAACCCAATTTGACTCCAATTTTATTAATCTTTTGATTAATTTACCTAAGGATAAAATCACTAATCTTCGAACCAAGTTTGGGCTCGGGGACTAGGTTTTTGGTTTTAAATAATCTTGATTTGACATTTAAATTTGATTTGACTTTTGAAAAATGATTTCATGGATGACATATATTGATGATAATTTATAATGCATGAGCATGGCATATTTATGAGACAGGAAAAATAAAAAGCAAGTATTTAAAGAGCAAATATTTAAACATCCACAAGTAAAGGAGAGTATTTCCTCTAAACCTTATGGGTATTAGGGAAATCACAAAATCGCTCATTTACTCCCAAAATAATTAACTAATTGTATTAATTAAAAATTTACATGGAAAAGCATAAATTTACATGAAAAATAAATGGGGGAGGGGATTGGTTGGGATTTGGATTTGAAACTTGGATTTAGATTTCAAATTTGCCTACGTACCTCATTGAATGAGGATCAAAACCCGCGTAGTTCGTTCCACTATGAGGTGGAAGGAGGGCTTAAAAATCGGTCAGATTCGATTGGTTTAATTTGGTTTGATTGAGGGTAAGAGATTATACCTTCCTTTGGGTTGATTTGAGTGGTGGGAGAGTGATTTTACCGGAGCGGAATTCCGTTTCGGAGAATAAAAATGATTTTGAAAAGGGGATTAATTACTCAAAATTTAATTAATTAAAATGATTAATTAACCACTTCAGTAAAAATTTAATTTAAAAAAAATGAATTAATTAATTAATTAAAATTGGTGTTTAATTAATTAACTAATTGAAAGTGGATAAAAAAAATAAAAAAAAGGATTAATTAATTAATTAAAATTGATTTTTAATTAATTAATTAATGAAAAATTGATGGGAATTTTTAAAAAAGATTAATTAGTTAATTAAAATTGATTTTTAATTAACTAACTAATTAAATGGGAGGATTAAAAACTAATTAGAGAGAGAGAGGGGAAGCAAATGGAGGATTTCAACAAATGTTTGGTGTGTGTTTGAAGTGAAATGGGGTAGAGTATTTATAGGAAAAATGAGGGATGAAAAAAGACCAAAAAGCAGAAAAGGGTAGGGATAATTTAGGAATTTCAAAAAATGAGGGGCAAAAGGGTAAAAGAAAAAGGGTACAGGTACGCTGCCGCCGGGGACCTTGGCGGCGCCGCCGGAGGGCCTGGCCTTCTGGCGGCGCGCCGAGCCGCCGGCTCGACTAGGTCGGCTTCAGCTTCTCGGGTCACCTGAGTTTGTTTTTGGGACATCCGGGTCAATTTTCGAGTCTTTTGGTTCAATTTTTGGAGGTTTTGGGTCAGTTTTCGGGCTATTCTGGAGTCTGAAAAATTATCGGTCAGTGTCGATGGATTCGAAATTAATTATCGGACCTATTGACAGTCAGTTTTGATGAAAACTTGGTCAATTTTGGAAAGGTATTGTCTGATATATAAAGTTTGGTCGGGGTCGAAAATGCGATATCAGTCTGTGTTGGAGAGAAATAAATTGTTTACCTTTCGGGGGCGCTGCCCCCTTGACCCCTGCCCTCTAACCGGCTAGCGGGACTGCCGTACCGGCTCTGCGTAGTGCACGAAATTTAGCAGGTGTCAAGGTGCGGCAGCATCTTGGGAGTACAAAATTGAGGGTTCACAATATCAGACTCATCATGTTAATTGATCTATTTTCTAAATCAATAATATGTTAAAATAAAAATACTATTATTATAATTTAAATAATAAAAAAAATTATTCTCTATTTATCAAGTAGGACAGTAGGGCATTACTTTTTAGCTCATGTTTTAAGTTTTATTTTTTTATTTTTATTGTAATGTTTTAAGTTTATTGCAACTATTTTTTTAGGAGAAGTTTATTCTTACTAATTGATCTCAAGGATTTCTTTATCTTCTTTTAAAATTGTATACTCTTTTTTTCTTTGTTAGCAAATAATATTTTTTAATGAGTTTTTTATTTAGTAGTATTGAAGTTGCCAATCATTTGATAAACTATTATCACTTGTGGTTGTTAGTATGTTATGATAATGACTAAAATTGACCTCCAATAGGCAGAGGATAAGTGTGCATAGAGAGTCTAGCACAATTTTAAATACTTCTCAAGTGACTAAAAGCTTAATAATCTCCATCTTTTCTAACTTAAGTATCGGAGTGGTCCCCTAGGCATATCGCCTAGACCCTCTAACCTGTTGTTTTGCAGGAACGGAAGATCGCCTACACGTGTGCTAGAATATTGGAATATTTTATGAGCAATCAATTGGTGCGGTGAGCGTGAAATACCACCTTAAAAATTCAATCTAGATTTCCCAACAAACATCAATGGAATCAGAGAATGGTGATGAAGGCCTAGGCCTCAACTTGTTCCCCGACCTTCATAATAACAAAGAGAATCCCCAGGCTAACCAACAGGGCGGACCTGCCTTACCCAATCTTAATGACCTTATAAATTTAAATGACCCGATCATGGCGCAAACCACTATGCAAAGCCTTTTGACCGCCTTCACAGACTTCACTGCTCAGTTAAAAGAACTAAAACAGGTAATAACTCAACAATTTGAAACAGCAGCACTAGCTGCCGATCCACTAGATCCCTCGAATGGAGATACTCAAACAAACCAAGGAAATAGAGGGATCGAACAGTGGTCGGATGGGGAATGAGAAGAGGACCCAGAAAGACTAGAAAGGAAAGTTTGGGAAGTCATGACCAAAATAGGGGTCAGAGTTAACAAGATGGATTTCGAAGCGAACGAATTCGCCCCCTTTGCGATAGCATTATTAGGGCAAATTATCCTCCGAAGTTCAGAATCCCTGCTCATATGGAGTCTTATGAGGGAACCACCTACCCTAAAAGCCACATCTACAAATTTTAAACTATGATCAATGCTCAAACTCACCTAGATCATGTCCTATGCAAACTTTTCTCTACTACATTAAAAGGACTGGCTCAAGACTGGTATTAAACTTTGCCCCTAAAGTCTGTCACATCCTTTGCCCAACTTTTCACCATCTTCCAAGCACGATTCATCGCCTCCATTACCCCCAAAAAGATATCAACCGATCTACTCACTATTGTTCAGAGAGAAAGGGAAAGTCTGAGGAAATATGTAGAAAGTTTCAATAGGGAGGCGATCCAAATTGAAGATCTAAATAAAGATATCGCCTACACCGCTATGCTTCGCGGAACTTTGAATCATGACCTAAGGAAAGAGCTGCTATCTAACCCCCTCTCAAACTATTTCTGCCCTAATGGCGATTGCCCAGACACACATTTGAATTGATGATGGAATGAGAGATTTTGATTAAAGGCAGAGAAAGGAAGGAACGGTATCCAAAGGGCAAGGGAATCAATAGGATAATCGCCCATACCGACCTAGCAGAAACAATAAAGGGGAAATAGGAGGGGGGATCGAACTGAGAGACTAGAAGGAAGCAACAAACAGTTCACCCCACTAAGCATGAACTGATCACGTGTGTTGATGTGGATCAAAGACCAATGGGGAGAAGGTAGAATGGCCTCGAAAGATGAGCATCTCCTTAGCAAGAAAAAGGGACAACAACAAATACTGTGAGTTCCACAATGATAAAGGCCATGACACTGATGAATGTTGGCACCTAAAAGAGGAAATTGAAAAATTAATTCAAAAAGGTGTAACTGGCATAAAGCGATTTGTTCGTCGAGACAAAGACAGGGAACCTAGAGGGAGGTCTCCAGAAAGAACAAAAAAGACAGAGAAGGGAGGCAGCTGGAGAGATTAATATGATACTGGGAGGAAGTACAGGGGGTGATAGCTCCACCAAAAGAAAACTTACTGTAAGGGATATTTATTCAGTCAGCGCACAAAGATCGCCCAATAGGACGTTTGGTCCAGTAACCTTTTCTGATGAAGACAAAGGGAAGGTGATCTCTCCCCATAATGATGCCTTAGTCATCTCAAGAAGATTGAACAACTTCCTACTAAGAAGAATGTAAGTGGATGATGGGAGTACTGTCAATATGATCACCCTATCGGTATTTAAAATGATAGGGTTAACTGAAAAAGACTTAAAACTTATGGCCATCCCTTTGGTGGGCCTAGAAGGAAAAATTGTTCCAGTTGAAGGATAGGTAGTATAGATGTAGAACTAGGCGATGAGGAGATCACCAAAGAGATACAGGCTGAATTCATGGTGGTAGATATTCCTTTCGCCTATAATACAATCATTGGGAGACCTATCCTTTTTGAGACATATGCAATAGCATGCATCAAGTACCTCATGATAAAAATCTCAACTTTCAGAGGAATAACAATTATAAGAGGTTGCCAAGAAACAACTAGCGAACCTATTTCAATGCCTTAAAAGGGGTTTTCCAGCACTATAGGCCGAACTAATAGACAGCTCATAAAGAAAAAATAAGGTAGAGCCTGAGGGCAAACTTGAGAAAATAGAGATCGATACCGAAAAGATCATACAGATTGGATCTACACTGAAGAAAGAGACAGGTTCCGAGATTAAAAGAACATTACAAGAAAATCTGAAAGCCTTCGCTTGGGAAACTAAAGAACTCACAAGGGTAAGCAAAGAGGTAATCACCCACAGGCTCAGCATAGATTCGTCCATCAAGCCTGTAGTGCATAAGAAAAGAAAGTACTCACCTGAGAAACAAATAGCCATCGCCAAAAAAATTCAAAAGCTGTTGGAAGCAAGGGTTATCCGGGAAGAACACTACCCGGAATGATTGGCGAATGTTGTGATGGTTAAGAAACCAAACGACTCATACCAAATATGTGTAGACTTCACAAATCTGAATAAAGCCTGCCCCAAGGATAATTACCCTTTGCCGAGCATCGATCAACTAGTGGACTCAACAGCTTTACATGAATTGTACTCTTTCCTCGATGCAAAAGCAGGGTATCATTAGATTCATATGCACAGATCGGATGAAGAAAAGACATCATTTGTAACAGATAAGGGGATATATTGTTATAAGATGATGCCATTCAGATTAAAAAATGCGGGGGCGACCTATCAAAGGCTAGTCAATCATATGTTCTAAGACCAGATCGGCAAAAATGTAGAAGTATATGTAGATGATATGATCATTAAAAGTAAAAAAGCCGAAGATCATTCCAAGGATATAGAGATGGTTCTGAAGATCCTGAAATCCTACAATCTAAAACTGAACCCTGAAAAGTGCATGTTTGGAGTACCAGCCAGGAAGTTCTTGGGATATATGGTCTCCCAAAGAGGAATCGAAGCAAATCCTGACAAGATTGAAGCAATTCTCAAGATGAATCCGCCCAGCAACAAAAGAGAAGTTCAGATACTTAATGGGCGAATAACAGCTCTAGGGCGATTCATCTCGTCTTCGGCCAAAAGATGCTAACCATTTTTTAAAGCTCTAAAACACTTGAAAGACTTCCAGTGGAGAGAATAATGTCAAAAATCCTTTGAAGAACTATAAAAATTCCTGACTAGCCCTCCGTTGCTAAGTCACCCTATACCTAAAGAATAGCTCTACTTATACCTATCCACAACTGCAGAAACTATAGTAGCAGTATTAGTAAAGGAAGAATCAGGAGAGCAGTACCTAATTTACTATGTCAGTCAAACTCTCCAGGATGCCGAGCTAAGATACCTAACCTTAGAAAAACACGCCTTAGCATTGCTTATGGCCACTCAAAAATTAAGGTACTACTGTGAAGCATATTAAATAATAGTCTGAACTGATTTACCCTTAAGAAAGATCCTACAAAAACTATAAACGTCAGGGCAAATTTCAGAATGGGCTGTAAGGATCGGGAGCATGAGAATAATGTATGAACCAAGACGGGCGATGAAGGGACAAACACTCGCAGATTTTATGGCCAAACTGACTCCAACTGTAAGAGAACCACAAGAAATAAAGAAACAAGAGTGGGAGATATTTGTGGATGGAGCAGTAGGAGCAGAAGGATCGGGGATAGGGATCGTGATCAAAGGACCCTACAGGTTGATAATTGAACATGCTGTAAAATTGAATTTTCTGATCTCTAATAATGCAGCAAAATATAAAACTGTATTGACAGGACTCTCTTTAGCTCAAGAAATTCGAATGGAAAAATTAGTAATATACAGTGACTCCCAGTTAGTAGTCAACCAGGTGAACAATAATTATGCAGTTAAGGAGGAGAGCCTAAAGAAATATTTAGAACTGACTAAATTAGCCTTAAAAGAAGGAGAACAATTGGGAGGAAGTTGGATAGTAAAGCATATCCCTAGATCGAAAAATTGCAGGGCATACGAAATCGCCAAGTCAGCAGCAACAGGGAAGACAAAAAATTTAAGGAGGATTCCCCTAGAAATCCAAAATTTCCCCACAACAGAAATGCAATCCATAATGATAGTAGAATGGAAAGGAAGTTGGATGGAACCCATTGTTCTATACCTGGCAGAAGGATCCCTCCCCGAAAAGAGATCGGAAGCAAAAAGGATAATAAATAAAGAAAAAAGATATAGCTGGTATGAAGGGGATTTGTATCGGCGATCTAAGACTCATCCGTGGCTAAGATGCATTCACCCAGAAGACGGGGATTATGTGCTGAGAGAAATTCACGAAATGATCTGTGGGGCTCATGAAGCAAGCTCCAGCCTCATCAAAAAGACCTTATTACAAGGATATTATTGGCCTACATTGAAGAAAGACGCAACAGAAAAGGTTCATTGATGTATTCAGTGTCAGGAACATGTACTCATCCCAAGGTTACCTTCATGAGAACTCGCTCTTATAGGATGCGCCTGGCCTTTTCAACAATGGGGGATCGACATTTTAGGACCTTTTCCTACGGCAATAAGACAATACAAGTTTTTAGTAGTAGCCATTGATCATTTCATAAAATGGATCGAAGCCGAACCCTTGGCAAAGATCACTCGGCAAAACATAACAGATTTCTTCTGGAAGTCAATTGTCTGTAGGTTCGACACACCAGAAATCATAATTTCAGATAATGGCAAACAGTTTGACTGTACACTATTCAGATCATTCTGTAGAGGCCTTCACATTGATCTGCGGTTCACTTCGGTAGCTCACCCACAAACTAACTGTCAAACAGAAGTAACAAACCGAATCATCCTCTAAGGATTAAGGAAAATGTTAGATGATAGAAAAGGTAAATGGGCAGAAGAGTTATATAGCGTACTTTGGATCTACCGAACCACACCCAGAGAACCAACAGGAGAAACACCTTTCTCCCTAACATATGGATCAGAAGCTGTGGTACCAGTAGAGATCGGGATGCCGAGCTACCGAACTGAAAGATCGGAGGAGATCGATCAAGGAATGGGAATCATAATCAATTTAGATTTATTGGAAGAAAAAAGGGATACAACATATGAAAAAGCGGCCGCTTACAGATAAAGGATGATCCGATACCATAACCGCAGAGTTAGAGAAAGGACTTTCCAAGAAGGAGAGCTAGTCCTAAGAAAGGCCGAGATCACCAAAGGCAATGCAGGAGTTGGGAAGCTGCAACCTAACTGGGAATGACCATATGAGATCGCCAGCGTGGTAGGATTATGAGCCTATAGGTTAAAAGATCACCAGGGAAATATCCTACCATGAACATGGAACTCGGACAATTTAAAGGCTTACTATTAGTAAAAAGTCTTTCTACTTATTTTTTGCTTTTTCTTTCTCCAATTATTTTTTGTGTTTATAATTCAACCAGATTTCAACTATCAAGAGATTAATAAAGAAATTATTCAAGTAATTTTTTCAGCATGAGGAATCATTCACCACGGTATAACATAATCGCCATGGAATAGGCGAACTAAGAGTTCGCCCAAGACTCCTTATTCGAAAAGTCATCACGGGATAGGACAACTATTAAGTTCGCCCAAGATTCCCTAGAGAAGTCGCCACGGGATAGGCCAACTATTAAGTTTGCTCAAGATTCCCTAGAGAAGTCGCCACAGGATAGGCCAACTATTAAGATTCTCTAGAGAAGTCGTCAAGGGATAGGCCAACTATTAAGATTTCCTAGAGAAGTCACCACTGGATAGGCCAACTATTAAGTTCGCCCAAGATTTCCTAGAAGTCGCCACGGGATAGGTGAACTAAGAGTTCGCCCAAAACTCCCTAGAAATCGCCACGGGATAGGTGAACTAAGTGTTTCCCCAAGACTCCCTAAAAATCCCCAAGGGATAGGTGAACTAAGTGTTTCTCCAAGACTCCCTAGAAATCGCTAAGGGATAGGTGAACTAAATGTTCGCCCAAGACTCCCTAGAAATCGCTAAGGGATAGGTGAACTAAATATTCGCCCAAGACTCCATAAAAATCGACAAGGGATAGGTGAACTAAGTGTTCACCTAAGACTCCCTATAAATCGTCAAGGGATAGGTGAACTAAGAGTTCACCCAAGTCTCCATAGAAATCACTAAGGGATAGGAAAACTACACATTCGCTCGAAGACCCCCAATGAAAATAATAAAATAAGATAAATTCCAAAAATAAAAGAAACACTCGCCAAGTAAAAGAAATATAAAGTTCTCATTAAAAGATAAATAGTTATATATGCTATACATTTTCCATATTGTAATCTGAAACAGTTAAGGGAAGCTGATCGCCAACAAGATCATCTACCGAATAAGGAGGTGGAATCATAGTGTCCTCATCCTCGTTTGGATAAATCTCCTCAACAAAGTCAAAGTCTTACTCAAGATATTTACTTCGGATAGCAGCCAAAACATTTTCCTGGTAATAAAGGAATTTGTTGGCCATCGCCTCTTCATATTTTTCCTTCGCAAGCTTTTCCTTCTCCGCCTCCTCCTTCAGTTGACAAATCTCCTGCTGACACACTTCAAGTTCAAAGCGCAGCGTAGAGACTCGCCCTAAGAGTTCAGTCTCCATGTCTTTATTTTTAATCTCCATGTCTTTATATTTATTCTTTTCAACATCAAGAAAAGTCTGGAGTTGGGTGACCTCTGAAGCATGATCAGCCTCCAGTTTCTCCCTAAGTCGAGCCCACTCCAATCGCAATTCATCCTTTTGGGAACGCATTCGCTGGCAAAGCTCAAAGATGACATTCGCAGCCTAAATAAAAGTGCATAGTAAGAATGAATAGCCGATTGTTTAAAGATAGAAAGAGGCAATACACAAGTTGAATAGCTATATACCTCGAAAATATAACCATACGCCGACTCATCCAGTTGAGCATTCATAAAATTAGCCAAATGCTCACCATCGGCTGAAAGATGGATCGCCCACATTATATCAATGGTCACAGATGGGTCACGGACAAAAGCCTCTTCTCCATATTTATCTTCAACAGACTTGGCAAACATTGTCAATTCGTCAAGGTTGATTTCCTCCACAGCCGAACGAAGTCGCTTTATAGACCGCCCGGAAAGACCTTCAGGAAGATCTCTCTTCAAAGCACTAGTAGAAGTAGAGGAAATGGGAGGATCAACGACAAAGATAGGTGTCGAAGAGGGAAGTGGAGGAGGAAGAGGAGACTTAGACTTCTCCACCCGAGTAACCTTCTCCATTGATGAAGATTTATCTACCGAAGCAAACTTGGCAAGCTTCTTTTTTTTCATCCGTTGAGCCAAAGACTTAATCTCTGAAAAAGAAAAATATAATAAAATAAATACAAAAATATATGAACAAAAGACAACAGAGAGGTCGATCGATAGATAAATACCAGCAGATGGATGGGCATAAGCTTTAGATCGAGATTTCTTCTTCGGACCAAAAGAATCCCCAAAGAAATGATCATAAATTAGATCGGTACAAGAAATAAGACTTAATTTTGAAAAAACCTCTACATGTTTCTCTTCCTCAGAAGATAGAGATCGGAGACCAGTTGAAGAAGACATCCTTGGACTAGTTACCCAAGCGTTGGGAAGATCACCCCAGCTTTGCTCATGGGAGATAATAAAAAAATTTTGCTTCTAGTTTTTAAGTGAAGAAGGTAGGGTAAAAATTTTCCTATCATTTTGAAGGTTGAAATGGTCGAAACCTTTTCTCTCCATAAGGCGATACAACTCCCTCACTTCCCTACTATTGATATCAAACCCATGGATCTTACTCAAAATCCTAAGACCTACTAATATTTTCCAAGAATTGGGGTGGATTTGGCAGATCGGGATGTTATATTCCCTAAGCACATCGATATATAAGCGAGGCAAAGGGAATCGAAGACTAGACTCCAAATCTTCCAAATATATCATCCTATCTAGATCGCTCAATTTCTGATTAACAAAAGTCCATGGTTCGGGTAAACGAAGCTTAAAAACATCAGGAATATCGTATAAAGCCCTAATTTCTGAAAGGTGATCTATGGATAGTTCACAAGGAATGCGAACCCCCTTTTTAGGTTCAAAAATTGGAAGCATTAAAGGATTAACAACCACAACATCTGCCGAACTGGTATTAACAGATTGTTTAGGAGGTGGGTGTATATATACGGAGACAATTGGAGGGGAAGGAGATCGATCCGAAATAGTGCCCTCACTATCAGCATGATCACCATAAAGGTGATCGTTTTGGCTATCCTCAAGATGACTCATTCTAAAAATGAATAAAAAAGTGTCAAAAGATAAGGAAAGATACTTACTGTTGAAATAGCGAAATAAGAAATATAGCGAACTGAGTAGATCAACAGCTAAAAATTCCCAGAAAACCCAAAGAAGTCTCCAGAAAGAAGGAAAAGAAAGAAATAGTGAAGAAAGATTAGAAAAATGCAGAAATGCAGAGAAATGATAAAAAGGAAAAGCGACAGTAAAGGTAAAAGATCAAAAGTGAAGAGATAAAACCCTACTTATAAGGACATGATGCAGAAATTGAAGGGTTTAGGAAACTATCCCTACATGACACGTGGCATAAAAAAGTGTCAGTACAACTCTCTCTTCAAGAAATAGAATTATTACAAAATGACAAAAGTGACGGTGCCATAAATATTTTCATAGAAAACCGAACCGTCAACAAAGATCGCCAGTACCTGAATCTGGTACAAGGACCGACATAAAACAAGACAGATCCGAGTCGTTGACTCGGAAATTAATGAGGGGACATGTGTTACACCCTAATATAAACTGATCGCCCTAGACGAGCTAGGAGCTCGCCCATGAAGTTCGCATCCGACTATGAAACCTCAAATCATCTCCATATACGATAATGAAAGGAAACAAACAGACTCCAAGAAGGATTCGGTATCTTAGGTACTCTACTATAAATAGAGCTCTTTTCTCCATTAAACGGGTAACACAATTTTAAACACTTCTCAAGTGACTAAAAGCTTAATAATCTCCATATTTTCTAAGTTAAGCATCAGAGTGGTCCCATAGGCACATTGCCTAGACCCTCTAACCTGTTGTTTTGCAGGAACGGAAGATCGCCTACACGTATGCTAGAAGATCGAAATATTTTCTGAGCACATCAAGGTAAAAGCAAGGAACCTCTCTCTCTCCATACTCTCTCCAGTGCATTGACTTAGGCATCTCCTGATCCATTTTCTTTTGTTTATAGATCATATTCATCATTAGGACTCTTCATCTATAGTACCTGTTGAACTCATACTCATCATGTTAAGTGGTATATTTTATGAATCAATAATATGTTAAAAATAAAAATAATATTATTATAATTTAAATAATAAAAAAAAAACTTATTCTCTATTTATCAAGTTGGACGGTAGGGCATTACTTTTTAGCTTATGTTTTAAGTTTTATTTTTATTGTAATGTTTTAAGTTTATTGCAACTTTTTTTTTTTTTTTTAGGGGAAGTTTCTTCTTACTAGTTGATCTCAGGGATTTCTTTATCTTCTTTTAAAATGGTATACTCTTTTTTCTTTGTCAGCAAATAATTTTTTTTTAATGAGTATTGAAGTCCTTTCCAATAATGTGAGTCCAAATTCAAGTTCCAATCAGAATAAAACTAAAATAAATATATCCATTTTCTCTCCCTTACTATGTATATAGTTTTTTAACCCAAACAAAGCGTAAGGTATAATCTGGTTGGCGTTAACGGCCCATAAAAAGCCCACACAAAGTCCAAATTCAAGCCCATCTCTTCCATCATTGCATCTTCCTGCACTTTGTCTTCGCCAACAAGTCTGAGAAGATCCCCTTATAAACCTTTCTGTATAATAATAACAAGAAACAAAAATCAAATCAAATTCTGCTATATTCTCCTCTTTGCTCTAGCTCTTTCGCTTTGATTCATAAACCAAATATGGCCACGGCTATGGTGAAGGAGACCGGCTCCGAACGGACCGAACACGCCCAGCTTTTGGGACCCGAATCTGCTTCTGAAAGAACACTGTAAGCCACCTCCTTCTTTCTTCAGTTTTTAGTGTTTACTCTTAGCCTTATAAGTATAGATGTATTTGTCATTGAATTTTGATGGGATTTCTTGCTGTCGTGATTTGAAACCCTAGTGTTATGTCTACTTGATTGGTGTAGATACCCATATGTCACGGGTACATCCGTGGTGGCTTTAAAGTATAAAGACGGAATTTTGATGGCTTCTGATACGGGAGGTTAGTTGCTGATTTGTGGGTTATCATTGTTATTTTATTTTATTTATTTATTTATTCATTTGTGTTTGGTTTCTGATAATGTGAGAGAAAATAGTATAATTGAACAGATAATTTGGGTTTGGATGAACTTAATTAGTGTTGACTCATAGAATTGATAATGATGCATCAGTTGGTACTTGTATATTTCTTGTGAGTTTAGATTGTTTAATTAACCTAGTGGAGTTTCAAAATTTCTATGTTATTGAGATCATTCTACTCAACTATCAAGATATCATGGCTCTTTGTGTAATCTGACTGAGGAGTTATAGTGCTGAGGTTGCTT
Organism: Vernicia montana; assembly: GCA_949750685.1. Taxonomy (NCBI): domain Eukaryota; kingdom Viridiplantae; phylum Streptophyta; class Magnoliopsida; order Malpighiales; family Euphorbiaceae; genus Vernicia; species Vernicia montana. Next base: position 5,438 of record CATKHJ010150643.1, on the reverse strand, counting down.
GTGTGATATACATATTGAATTATAATGAAGGTCAGCTAGAATAGTGTACATCTGCGTCGGCAACTGCAGGAGATACTAAAGTTCATGCTTTGCATAAATACTCACGCCATGTTATCTTTTCCTCTTGTTGTCTCCATCACTCTTGCAGTTATTTTTTTCCTTAACCATGTTGCTTATCATCTGTGGCATTCTTCTTGCCTAGTGCAATTCTTTACTTTTAAAGTTTATTTGATTATCATTGTCTTTATGGCTGGCATGTTTTCTGTTTAATTCTTACATCCACTTTTTCTTTACCCTTGATGGTTTGAGTTGTATTCTATATTTTTTGCAACCTCGACTATTGTTGTCAATTTCTTTCATGCCTATTTGAATGTGGGAGCTGTGTTCATCTATTGTATGTCTAGACGGCATGATGATAAAAATTTCTATTATGTCTTCGAAATGCCAGCATCTTATGGATCCACCTTGCGATACAAGAGTGTTGAGCGAGTAAAGCCTGTTGGGAAGCATTCTCTTATCGGTGCCAGCGGAGAAATTAGTGATTTTCAGGAGATTCTACGCTATCTTGATGAGCTCATGTAAGTTTAGGTTACTGTAGAGATTAAAATAGAAAAAAAGTGAAGTTTTAGCTAAAACCTTCTTGTTATTTCTCATGTTTTTTTAGAGAGTGAAGGGCCGAGAGATTATTTTTTTTTATTTATATTGCTTGAAACTTCCAAGGCACTGTTGTTTGATATTGTTTAATGTCTGCAGCCTTTATGACAATATGTGGGATGATGGCAACTCTTTGGGTCCCAAAGAGGTGCACAACTATTTGACAAGGGTGATGTATAACAGGCGCAACAAGTTCAATCCATTGTGGAATTCACTTGTTCTTGGTGGAGTTAAAAATGGACAAAAGTATCTTGGCATGGTAGGCCTCAGTTACATTTTATACCTTGATACTTAGCTATAAGTTATATTATTTTGCTAATTTTTGAACCCCCAAATGGTCCACGCTGAACAAGTTGTGTAACAATGAGTTGATTGTGTTCCTAAATGTGCATTTCTCAGGTCTCTATGATAGGAGTGAGTTTTGAAGACAGTCATGTAGCAACTGGATTTGGAAATCACCTTGCACGGCCAATTCTTCGCGATGAGTGGCACGAGAACTTGAGTTTTGAAGATGGTGTTAGATTACTGGAGAAATGCATGCGTGTGCTCCTATATCGTGATAGATCTGCTATAAACAAGCTTCAGGTTGGTTCTTTTTCTGTCCAATTGCATGATTATTAATATTTTCTGCAATTATATGATGAAAAGTGATTAAATTTTGGTGTAGTTTGCTGAAAATTTTTGCAATGTACTTGGTTGTCTTTGTGGTGAAAAGGGGATTTAATGCACATCTGATTTAAAAATGGTTTGTGTTAAGGCTCTTTTGGGTGAGTTGAAGTCCATTTGAGTGTATTGGTAACTGATAGCTGTATTTATTGAATCTGGAGAACTTGGGATTCAATTAGCTTTGTGGTGGGATGAAACAAATAAAAATGACTCGGGACACGGAATTCAGAGCTTTCATATTGTCTAATAGAGTTCAACAGCTGATTCCATAGGCATTCTGGTTTGATGAATGCTATTTTGTTTGATAAATTTCGCCCTTCTTATTGTTTGATTCAACACATGGTATGACACCCCTCTCATCTCCTTATCCGTTTTTTATTGTTAATATCATACCTCCTCCAAGATGATATCAGATGAAAACAGGAGAGAAAGAGCTGTTACTGAATCCAGTCTTAGCAGAAACCATGAGATCAAAAAGGAAAATATTTTTCAAATATGACATCCAAAAGCAAGGAGAAAAAGAATAATATCTTTGCTTATATCATATGGTTGGCACATCTTTTCTGGCCCTAGGAAATAGGAATAAAACATCAAATTTTTTCATAAGAAAATAATGGTGCAGGTGAAAAGAAGGATGAAGTCAAAGCCTTATTTATCTGCCGTTCTATGTTCCTGAAATTTTTATACAGATCTCTCTCTCTCTCTCTACACACACACACACACACACACACACACACATATAGCATTGACATTCATTAGGGATTCTCAATGTGCACTCAAGAAAAATTTTGCATTTGTTAAACTATGTCTTAAGTGTGTGTGAATTCAATTTGTTTGTCTGCATGTGCGCAGATGTGCACCTGCATGCTTTCAGAGATTCTTTTCTAGAGAAAGATCTTCAGTCTGGCTAATGGGAAAGAAAGTTGCTTTGTGAATCTTACTGAGATTATTTAAAATAGCATTTCTAGGATTCTTGTTTGGGAAAGGACTTGATGATAAACTAGGCTGTTAGAAAGGCTTAGACTGGGTGGTCCAACATAATCATCATCTCTCTTATTTGCAACTGGGGCATACACATGATTTTTAAGGATAGTATGTGTCTCAATGAAATTGTTGTTTGGCTTCAATCAATGTAAACCAAACTTTTCTTTTTTGTTGTAACAGCAGATAGTTGTTTGAACAATCTAATTCTCTCCAAACTGATATCTGACATCTTTACAATTTTAAAAATTGCAGATAGCTAAAATTACTGAGGAAGGTGTAACAATTTCACCACCTTATGCACTGAAGACCTTCTGGGGATTCTCTGCGTTCCAGAATCCAACTGTTGGTGCTGAAGGATCATGGTAGACTGATAGTTGATGGCCTTGCTTGGGGTTATTTGGAATTTAATCATCTGAACTGCAAATTTTACTCGAATCATGTTGGGGTTCTCCTTTGTCTGCTTGTTATAATATCTGAACCGTGAATATTTGCTCAAGTTATCGCGCATTTTCCTTTTTCTGCTTGTAATGACATTATCCATCATGTACTTTTGGGAAGAGATTTTCTTGGTGCTTTTGCAAATCATCTAATCAGTGCTTAAATAGTTGAAGTTGATTTGATGATAATAATTGGTTGGGAGACCAATTCAAACGGGGAATTGTTGGCATTATTGAAGTTAGAAAAGATGGTTACGAAACTGACCATTCACGTTATGCTTTTGCTTTGAGATATAAATTGCCTGAATTGATAGGTCTAAATTAAGACCAGTCATATAGTGGCTTAAGAAAGGGAATGAAGATGGAACTAAATCAATATTGCTTTGCCCCTTTATTGTTCCTACTTTTTCTTTCGCTAGAGATTCTTTCTGGAACAAGATTTTGATAGAATGGGTAACTAAATAGAAGAATATACAACTAGAATGTTCCGCAACAAGGTCTACAGGCTATCAAACATACCTGTTTCTATTATTCTGTACATATAATTGTGAATTTGATATGCCCAGTTTGCCTAAGAAAAGAAAAACGACAGCAAGGAATGAACTTCTTTATTATCCCAAGTTGATGTACATGTAATGGATATAAACATTAGATCTTTCCCACAAGGGAAATATATTAGAAGCTAATGCATAATATGTTCAAAAAAAAAAAAAAAAAAAAGGGTTAATGCATAATTTGTCAATGTAAACTTCAGACCAACCACCCTCTTAAACTAGTTTCATTAATGCTTAATTATTATTCCATAACTCCCGAAGTAATTAACCTCTGATCATGATATTACCAAGGACATAAAGAAGTAGAGTCAAATATCAAATGTTAATCGTTATAAATTTCAACTTTCAGCTAGTTGCTGAATTTTGAAATGTTTCTCCAACTATTAAGTTTCCTAAACATCTCAAATCAATCCATCACTCATCCAAACACCCGTAGTGTAAATGTAGTTGCCACATCCATTTGGAAAGATTCCCCTTCTTCCACTTCTTGTGCTATGACTACCTTTACCTGGGAAATAAAATTGGAAAACCCAAAAAACGAGCAAACAAGAAAGTTAAACATGAAATGAAAAAAGCAAACTTACAAATTTAGGTCTTTAAACGTACATATGTTGCTGCACTTGCAAGGTTTACTCCGCTGGAGAAATGATACCGGCGCAGCCCTTCCTTGCTCTAAGGGATTCATTCAGACGCGACGGTGTCATATCTCCTGCGTAGCAAACCTATGCAGTACTTCTTTCATTCACATGTAGTAAGTATATTGTTTTGCTTCTCATAGAATTAGCTTATAGCCTTTTATATATATATATATATAAATATAATAGAAAGAGGAAATGATTGAATTTCATCTTTCTTATCCTTGCTGGATCCCTTTATGTATATATAGCTAGGCTATATAGGGTGCTTATTAATCATAACACCATAGGGGATTCCATTATTTGAATAGTCACTTATGGCTTTTGTTGCCTTCGTATGATGTCACCACTTGCATGTAAGCATTGTACGGTTGTTTCTAAGGGTTACTATCTATATATATATATTATTGGGCGGTGTTGTAATCATATTGACTTATATTCATTATATGTTAAATATCAATATCAAAACCATACGATTAATTTACTGTATTAAAAAATTAAATATAAACACAATTCACTTAATTAATGTATAACAAGATACGACACGACACAAATAACACGGTTAAAATTTTTAATTAATTAATTTTTATTTTAATATTTAAAAATTATCAAATTTACTAAATTAATTCCTATTAATTTATATTATTACATAAAATATAATTAAATATAAATTTATAACGATCATTAAAAATAATTTTTATATATACATATTTTATAAGTTATAAATATATTAGATTAAATGTGTTAATACAACGTAACACGTAAATATTAATAGGTTAAATATGTCGTTCTCGAGTTAACGGGTTAATTCGCGACATGACACGATTATTAATATATCATAATCGGGTCAATACAAACACGATAACCCTTAATTCAAACCCATTAATTTTATGTTGAGTTCATATCGTGTTTGATATTATCAAACCTAATTATTTTGTGCAACCAAATATTAATAAATAGTTACTTATGACATGAGTAGGATTACCAAATGAATCTCACCTTAAATAAATAAAACATAATTAAAAAATTTATAAATGTTTAAATATTGGACCAACACAAATTAATTAATTTTGTGCAAAGTAAATTTGAAACGGTAGAAGCTTAGATGCCATGCCAACTACTAGTACAGGTAAATTATATTATGGACCCAAGTCTATATAGCATTGTGGACTAAGAGGAGACTAATTATAATTAAAGAGAAAAAAGATGGGGGGCCAACTGTATTTAAGGAGAAAAAAATTGAGAGGGAACCACTAAATTACCAATTATAAAAATTATTTTTTTTTCTGGAGAATAATTATATGAGTAATAATAAAAATAAATACTATTCTTTTTTTTCTGAAAAATAAAATACGATTCTCTTTTTTTTTTTTTATGAGTTTCTAATTTTGGTAATTATAATTTCAAAAAATTTCTATTAAATACGGATTGATAAATTTATATGACAAAATTGGAAGTAATTTAATCTCAAAATTTAAATTACAGAAATTTAAAATTATTTTTTAAAA
>CATKHJ010150547.1:0-14708 GCA_949750685.1 Vernicia montana | reverse complement strand
AAGCTAAAGAAAACTAAAAGCAAACAAAAGCAAGCAAAGAAAGCAAAACAAACTTCAAAACAAATAAATAAATAAATGAAAAAGGAAGAAAATAGATACCTTTTGATGACGAGGCTTTGGGACGTATGGACGGAGCGGGTGACCGGATCGCAATTCCACCTTGACTTGACTCGGCGGAACCAAAGCCTCCTAATGGCTACTCGAACGGCTCTTAGGACTCTTTCGAACTAGCTTGAGAGAACCCACGAACAACCACCCAACAAGAACAAAACTTTGAACTAAAAGGTAGCTATTTTCGAACCAAGCCTTTAAAAAAGGGCTAGCTTTTAACCAATTAGGCTTGATTTAGCTAGCTTTTGTGTGTTAAGTTGTGTAGAAGTGAGTTGGGAGGGCTAGTTTATATAGGAATAGCAGCTAGGAAAGTTTTTTGTGTTTTTTCGATGTGGGATTTGGCGTTCTGAAGCACAAAACTGCACACAGAGCTTATGGAACCACACACGGAGCATTCTGGACCGCACAGCAGAAGACAGACCGCACAGAGCAAAGGGAACTGCACAGGAGCTTTTTAGGACCGCACATGGCCTGTGCAGTTCCGCACAGCCCTGTGTGGAACCGTACAGGGCTTGTGCGGTCCCTGGAGGGCCCTGTGCAGTCCTCTAGGTCAGACGGGCCGGTTCATCAAAATTTTTGACCCTTTCTTGCCCGTTTCAATTTTCGAGGCTTAATCGCATGTCCGAGGGTTCAGAAAGTGCAAAATTCAGGGTTCACACATATATATATACACATATATCGAATGAAACTTTACTTTAATAAGAAAATCCTCAAGTGAAGAATATTGCGTGAGGAACCACTTGCTCACTATGCTGCTCTCCTGGAAAAATGGAATCACTAATGAGATAAAGTAATGAGTAAAGCATATGCTACCATACTTGTGAGGCTAGGTATTTCGAGGCTAGCTCACAAGGATGACTCATGCTTACTTATCACTTGGTTCATATACTTATATTCATGAAATGAAGGATATACAAATCATATTAACAAATGAAATTTAATATATGAAGATTTATGATTAATCTTTGGAACTTGGACTCATATTTTTTGATTACTCATTTAAGGCATACTTGCTTTTTGATAACTTTTTAACTTATGGATGTTCGAGTCTTATCATCTCATGAACATAATATAGTAGCTTGGATTAGGGATCTTATACAATGGATCTTTAGATCAATAGTTCATATGGATTGACTTTGGTAATACATAGATTAGACATATACATATATATATATATATATATATATATATATATATATATATATGTTAAAAACTATAAAGTACTTTTAGAAACTATAATGTTATTTGGTTTTATTGGAAACTTGTATACGTTTACTTTAATTCACTTAAACAAAATATATAATAATAATTCTTTATTTATATAAGATTCAAAATAGAAAATAACATATGTCACATGTAGAGTTTGGAGGCTTAGTAAAACTTATATGCTTATACTTTTGAAAATACATATATATATATATAGAAATCTCATAATCATATTTTCTTATTAGCAAATAACTTGTAAAATCAATAATTCATATATCGTAAAAGGATATTAGATTTAAAATGTTAGATACTTTGAATTCATTATTTAAAGAATATTACATAAGTGAAATACATATATGTATACAAAAGGGGTTTTGTATTCTCTAACTCATATAACTTTGGATAACATGTATACTTATAGGCCATAATGTCAAGGTCGATGACATATAGGCAATTTGATTTAGAAAGCAAACGGCATATGGTTATCCTGGTTAAGGATCAATTGGCTTACATATCACTGTATTTCTCATTATATACTTATGGGTCTTTCAATCAATTGGATTGGTCTCAATGAAGGAAAGGGCTCATAACTCATAGTTTATCAATAGGGTTTAGCAGAGATCATCACATATATATATATATATTGGGGCAGAGACATAATAGTATACCCGAAGCAGAGGTTCCCCTACAAACATGCTTCCATAACTCATAGTTGGGAAAGAGGCACTTGTGGCATGTCCGAAGCATAAAGCTCCCTTATAGTTGGAGCAGAGGCACGTATTTTGGCATAATCCGAAGCAGAGGCTCTCATGTGAGCATACTCCTATACCTGTGTACACAGTTCTCATACATATCATTTACAGTATCTCTTGCACATATCTTTTAGTTCATATAGAAGGAATCAATAGTACTCATGGTTCAAATGGCTCATATGGTCTCATGAAAGGAATGTCAATACTTATGGGATTCACATAATTCTCATAGTCCTTTCAATGGCTTTCAACTTGTGGTACGATCTCATGGTCATGATACTTTTAGAAATGGGTACATTCACATACATATATACTTATACTTATCATTTTAGGAACTTATAACTTATAACATATAACATATATTCGTACTCATCACTTTTGGAAAAAAAAATATATAGACTTTGTAAACCCTTTAAGGATTTCCAATTATTCTCATGGAGGAGTTATTAAGAATTTGTTATGGAATAAGATGGATCTTATATTCATGAATTTCAATTACACTTAGCTCGAGAACAAATATTTACATATAACATATAACAAGTGTCAAATGGACACATTGTTCTCATATTGGCACAAAGGCTTTACATGAATGAATAGTATGATTAACATAATTCATGAACAATATGAATTATCTCATAATACAAGAAATTATATTTTTGGTAGCACATACAATGAAGAAGGCATTAGAAGCCTTTATGGTTTCAAATACAAATATAGTAGTATATTTTCTACTCACCTCTTGCTATTCCTTTCCAATGCTCATATCACCATTGCCATACATGAAACTCTTCACTTTCTTGGTTCATCTTGCCTACACATGAAATTCCAATTCACATATCAACAATACTACCTATAACTTTAGTCTTATAACTTGTTTCCTTCAAATCTAATTATAGATTCTCAATTCTTACTCTTAACTATCAATTATCTCTTAACCATTTACAAAATACCTAAACTTGATTCTAGGGTTTACACATATAAGGGTTTCTATGGATTTAGCTCAATAAAATTCATATCTTACATTCAATGCTATAAACATCATCTATTAAACTCATAATTAAGTATTAAACCTTAATCAAACAAAGCTTAAATGGAAAATCAAAGATTAGAAGATTTACCTCAAAGATTTACCTTTAACCTCAAATCCATAGATCGTCCAACACAAGAAGAAATCTCCTTAGATCTTGTATATCCTTTGATATCTTGAGTATAAAAGACTAATCTTAGCCTTAGAAAAACATATATAGAGTTCGATAGGGTTTGAGGGCTGTTAAGGTCGGAGAAAAGGAAGAAATTTTAGGTTTCTCGTGATTGAGCTGCTGCTGACTTTTATAGGCCCCGATGGACGTTACAGTCGCGATATGCCAATCGCGGTTGTGATTCTCATATCACCGTCGCAACATGGTCTTCGCGGTCTCTATCTAGTACTGTTCACGTGACTGTTCCTTCTGATATAGCGGTCTCTATACACAAATCGCGGTCACAATTCTCTTTCAGCCAATTTCCCAAATTCAGGCAGAGAGGTTCGCATCCAAGGTTGCGGTCGCAACTCTCTTGTCGCGGTCGCAACTTCCTTGTCGCGAGCGCGAATCATGTCCTGCAATCCCACTTAACAAATTAACCTTCAATCCTTAAGAAAATCAATCCTTATTTATTCATACACGTGAACTAATACTCATACATATGGTCAGCAAGAAATTTATATGAATTTGGGTATTATGGTATCCTTGTATTTCCAATTCAATCCGTTACAACACTTAGAACTCATTTGACTTAAATCGCAAAAAATTCAATCACAATCTCATAGCACGACAACTCACATACATCATTTATCCATACTTACTACATAGAAGGCTAATATATAATTGGGGTATTACATTTTATTTGAAAGACTTTTTTTTTTTTTCTCAATGAGTTTATATTGATTTATGTAGGTTATATTAGTCTTATTTTGTTTGTTTCATAGAAAATAACTTGTCTTTAAAAAATATTTTTCAAGAAAAATATTTTCTAAACAACTAATTTTATATTGTTTGTTTAAATATTAAAAAGTAAGTAAAATTAATTAAAAATATTAAAAATTTCAATTTTGAGACTATAAATATATTTAAACTTATAAAAATTTCATATTTTTAAAATTTCATTATTTATGAGAAAAAATACATAAAAAAAAAAGTAAATTTGGTGATCGCTGGTGATCGGTGATGGCTATCGTAGGTAGTCATCGATGGTCGCCAATAGTAAGTATCGATGATCGGCGAATTAATAAATTTGTATTTATATATTTTTCTTTCATTATAATAAATTTGTTAAAATCCAAAAAATAACTTACCGTTTTGAAAAGAGAAAGTCATTTTTATTAAAAATTGCTTAATTTTCTATTGATTAGAAAAATATTTTTTATTGACTAATTTTTCAAAACATTCCAAACATTAAAAAATACAAAAAATATTTTCCAAGAAAATATTTTCTGCTATATTAAATAATCCTTTCTTTCTATATTGAAAATTTGAAATGTATTTATTAATTAGGAATCAAATATCAAAGACTCTCAAATCATATCTAATAGGATAGCGGTCACTACTGAATATTGGCCTAATCATTTAAAAATTCAAAATTTTATATATATATTTTTTTTTAATTTTGTCATTTTTTTTTCTAAATTTATAATTTTAATTGGAATTATGTCAAAGTAAAAAAAAAATTAGTCAAAATCAGAAATAAAAAATAATATTATATTCATAATTGAAACAAAATCATTATATTAAATTTTCTCTTTCGCCTTTCCAATTTAATAAATTCAACTTTTTCCTTCTCTACACTAACTCCCACCTTGAAATAATATATATATATATATATATATATATATATATATATATATATATATATATATATCTAACTCCAAAAATATCAAATACAATAATACGATTAATCCATAATTTATGAAAGAAATGAAAACTAGATAGAGATGGAGGAAAAAAGAGAGACGAAAGATGGATTAGAGAGGTAAAAAAAAAAAGGAAATTATTAGTTTATTTCAATTATGAATATAGTGTTACTTTTTAATTTTAATTTTGACTAATTTATCTTGAACACAATTGCAATTAAATTTTAAAATTAGAACAAAATTGAAAGTTTTGGACAAAACTTCAAAATAAAAAAAATAAAAATAAAAATAAACACAGTTTTAGATTATTTTTAGGCCCATGCTAAGTTGAAGCGTGAAAAAGGACCTTGCCTTAAGACCATGAGCTTGAATGTTACCCTTATCAATTTATGCACCACTGAAAATCTGTAAATTTATATTAATAACATAGGAGTATTATATCAGTCATTTTTTTTTTCCAGATATTATATTTAAATCATGTACTTTTTATATTAGTTGATTACATGAAACACTATCCTGAACAATTCAATAACCATTGAAAATCTGTATAATAATAATTATAACTAAACATTACCACTACATTATTTCTTCATAGACCTGTTCATGGATTGGATTAAATATGTCAAGAAAATTGCAAGTCGAACTAATCGAATCTTTAGAAAATTTGATATTTTCTAAGTCCAGACTCCAACCCAACCCATGAACAGGTTCATGCATCAAGAAAGCCTCCTCATCATTCTGCACCAACCAGACACTAAACTTTCTTTATGAAGACTCACTTTCTCAAAGATCAATATCATCTCAACAATCAATTAAAGATGCCTAATAATATATGATGTCTTCAACTTTTTTCATCTGGAAGAAGAAATTGGACACTTTACAATGTGTGATATATAAATATTAGCCACTACCCAACAAGTCCTATCCACTATACATAACAAATTCCCCACCATTTTCAGGTCTAAATATCCAAATAATACCAAAATGTTTATAGACATTGTTTCCAAAAAAGAAAAAAGTTAACTGCAAAAGAATATCTGACAACCCCTACACAAGTACAATCAGCTATATCTTAGTCATAACCACCAAATGCAATTGTTATATATGTCTCCCCATTAAGGATGGCACAAAGAAGGAGGTTTTTGCTCGGTTGCAAATGGTTCTGCTGGTGAGGAAAAGAGACACCACAAGGATTTGTATACTTCCTTGTAAGGTGGCAGAGTCTGAATATTTTGATAATAACCACTCAAAATGATATAATGTAGCTGACTCTAACCTTCAAGTTTACCTTTGGTCCCGGACTTCTCAAGACGTGCTTTACGAACAGCCTCTTGGATTTGTCTCTCATGTTCCTTTAGTATGTCCTCAATGTTTCCCCCAGGAGGCATCAATGGTCCAGAGTAGTGGATCCTGTTTTTTCTGGAAACATAGCCCTGAAACAACACATAACCCCGGATCCATTTCATTAGATAGCCAAAAAAAATGAAGCAAAGACAGGAAAACGAAATAAGGGAAAAACACATGGAAAAATTTTCTTGTAATGGACAGAAGGTTGATGTTATAGATACCATTTGTTCCTAAATCTTTTCCCTAACAGGATACTATTAATCAAATAAAAAAATGCATCATGTTCGTATTCAAAATCTAAGCATGATATAGTTGAACGATTTGGCATTTACTATTTTGGAATAAGGAAATATATGAAAAGAAAAATGTTGAATATGAAAGTGACACTACTACAAATACCTCCCTTTAACAGCATGTAGATCATATTGTTAAAAGTCAAAATTTTGACGCTAATAAGAATTAGCAGCACTACCACTCGATGTATAAAACCTATTTTTTTGTAACACTATTATAAACATTTGACAACACTATTAACATGTCATTAATATATATGTTAACATTTAATAGCACCATCAATTTGCTGTTATAGGTATGTACTTTCTATTAATTATTAGTTTTAATTCAAATGATGTTAAACTAATGTTGTTAATTCCAATATTTGTTGTAGTGTGATTATTATTCTAGCAGATGTATTCAAGTTGCCTGTTTGCATTTAACCTTATAGACATAAACTGATGAAAAATAAAAAATGGACAAAAGTAAGAAAAAACTTTACCGCAGGTTCTTTTGCAAACACCCTTTCATCCTTCTTAAGAGACGAATTGGAGATGTCTACAGTAGCCTGAGGCAAGTAAGATTTCTGTGTCCTCAATACTGTATTATGTCTTGAAGAGCCTACATTCTTATTTAACGATGATCCTACTGCACAAGGGTGAATCATTGAACTAGACTGAGATAAAGCAGTCCCCTTAGCTACTCTAGGAGGCTCAATTCGGAAACCAGAACCAGCATCCTCCTGAATATCATATTTATAACTTGTGCTTGTAGTTTTTGGTTGCCCCTGAGGAATGAATTCTGGTGAACGCTCCACCTTAAGACCTCTATCAACCCTTCTAACAGATTCAGCTCCATGTACTTTTCCTGCCTCTGCTCTTCTCCTGAAAGCAAAACAGAAAATGCATGCTCAAGATATCGATATTTTAAATTTCAATGGTGCATGAAAGATTTTTGAACTGCTAATGAAGTACTTTGAAGCATACCTTCTTGCTTCTTCTTCACGAACCTTCACATCCAGTTCCTTACTTGGAGGGTATTTTGGTAGACTTGATGGATCGCAAGGGAAGGGCTCTGTACTGAAAAACTGAAAAGGAAAACTCAATATTAGATATTCATTTCCAATTCTTAAATGATGCCATATCTAAGAAAGTGCACAAGTAGCAGGTTCAAGGACTTCTGCAAGCTCTTTAAGACATATCAAGCGATACGAAAAAGGGATTTTGTCTAATATTTAAACAAAACATCAAAAGTGTACCTCACTGCTTAGAGCTGAAGTGGCAGATCCCCGAGCTTCTGGTTCCATTGAAAGAAGCTTATCAATAAGGGACAAAGCTGAAGGGGGGAAGTTTTTGAATGTTTCAGCAACACAACGCTTGTAACAATGTTGAGGTTTGAAACTAGTTGCATGAGGCAGTTTTGTTTTCTGCCAGTAGTCCTCGGAGGGTGAACCACAAAGCTTAAAAATCTTATGCATTTGTTCCACCTGGAATAATTTAGCAAGAACGTATCTTTTATCAGTGCATGATAAGATGCAAAAAGAAGATATCGTAAGATTTGAAGTATTGAAGATGAATGTACTTTGTTATTAAAAATGCATAGAAATATCAAGGCGACAAAGTTAATGCAAGTGAATAAGAGTACCTCCGTTCTTCCTGGCATAATAGGCTTTCCTGCAAATAATTCAGCAAGAATACAGCCAGCACTCCAAATATCTATAGCATCTCCATACTCTGTAGCACCAAGTAAAAGCTCAGGTGCCCTATACCAAAGGGTTACAACACGGCTTGTTAATGCCTGATTTTGATCAGGCTGATAAAAGGTTGCTAGACCAAAGTCTCCAATCTTTAGAACTCCTTTATCATCAAGCAAAAGATTTGAACCCTTAATGTCTCGGTGTAGGACACCACGACTATGGCAGTGTTCAAGTCCACGAAGAAGTTGTTGCATATAACATTTAATCTGCAAGCACATAATTTAATGTTCACTACACAGGAATGGCCAGCAAATAGAAAAGGAGACAATTTTTAAGGTTGCTAATTAGATTTTTCAGGCAATAAAGACTACAAACATTAAATGCAAAGGCTGAGATGTTCAAGCTGACTTAAAATTGACATTGTTCTGATACAGATTAAATGAGCGAATTGACTCAATTCATTTGATGTTAAACATAAAAACAGGTAATTATCAGCATATAAGCCTTGTAAATAGCTTCTTTCAATCTAAATCAAGTACATTGACAAAGTAAAACTGAAATGGATATCCATAATCCTAAGAGTAGCATAGGACAAGGATAAAATACCTGAGGTTCACTGAACTTGATGCCGGGGGTGGCTGCAAGGCCAGCAAGGTCATGCTCCATATACTCAAAGACAAGATATAAGCTTCCAGACATCCTTGAAGTGACTATACCCTCAAGCTTCATAATATTTGGATGGTCAAGTTTCCGCAAAATATGGATTTCCCTAGCCATGAAACGAACACTCTCAGGATCCATATTGACAAACCGCACCTTCTTCATTGCAACAATTTTCCCTGAATCAAGGTCACGGGCCTTATATACACTGCTGTAAGTTCCTTGTCCAATCTGCATACCATCAATTTAAAAACATGAACATCAACACAGCTAGTTTATTCTTATGTCATTAAAAACTGGAAATGGAGATACCGATTAAGGAATATTCATTCGAGTAATATTTATTCAACTTTCAATCGATATCTTCGTGCAAATCCATGAGAAGCTAATATACAAGTAATGTAACCATGCTCTTTATTCAGAATTCTTGCTCAACAAACTTGTTTCATTTTACACAACTGATATTTCATTTTTACAATAATCTAATCTTTCTTATACTTGAATAAGATTGTAACAAACAAAGGAATAAAATCCTAACAATTACTAATCAAATTCTATCACCATGGTAAATAAATTGGCAAGTCAAAAATTTGTGCTAAGAACTAACCTTGTCAAGCTTCTCAAATGAGTCTGCTCGTCGAGGCAGCCAACCTTTGATGGCTTCTCCGGCAGTTGAGGTTAACCATTGAGGCCAACCAGCAGCAATTAGCTCCACTTCAGAGCCATGGGGCATGGTAGTCATCCTAACCACATTTTGTTGCTGGTGTCTACTAGACCCCAAATCCATTGTAGCCCATCTTTGATGATGACCTTTTGAAGGTACTTTCACAATCTTTGTACTCTTTTGTCCATCTTCCAATGGAACAACCGTAGCCCCTCCTACATTTGTTGGCTTTATAACAGGACGCACAGACCCATCTTTCCTGCTACCACCACCATCTCCTTTATCATCCTCCTCCTTCTTGGAAGGAGTTGGAGCAACCAATTGCACAGAGGATTTATCCAATCCATTCTCTTTGATTTTTTCACTTTCATTAAAGTTTATTTCTTCATCTGCAGCTCCTTTAGAGCAGATACAGCCCATAATCTCACCTCAACCAAACAAAGGAAATTTTTTTTCCTGATCAATATATGCCCAAAAGAACACCACTTTTTGCAATATCTTTACCAGCAAACAAATGGGTTTCCTGACATTTTTGCTGGAAACCCAAATGTAACATCGTTTTCTTCTAAAAATTTTCCCAAATCACTGTAGCTTTTATCACAAAAATACCCAAATATGGTTTTGCAAATCAAGATTATATTCCCTCTTTGGAAATTGAAAAAAAAAAGACCCAACTAGCTTTAGAATTCCAAAACCCTTCCAATCTTGAAAACCAGAGAGAGAGAGAAAATCAGAAAGAAATGAATGCAGAAATGGGGATTGAATTGAATTCAAGCAATGGAAAAATATGGTGTGCAAACTGAAAAGTATAAACAGAACACAAGAATCAAGATGAAGACAAGAAAATCAATACCCAGGCCAGAATCCCAGCATTAAACATGAAGATAATATTAAAAATTAAATCCAATGTCTTATGCAGGAATTCTGGCAAGGGTTTTCTGGGTTACAGGTGGGTTTGTTAGTTCCTTCTTTTTCAAAAAATTTTAAGAAAAATTTGGAAAAAAAAAAAAGGAAAAAAAAAACTAAATATTATTTTGTTGCATAGCTAAGAAGAAGATACTAGAGAATGGTAAGAGACAATAATGGAAAATCTAAAAATAAGAAAATAATAATAATAATAATAATAAAATTGAAAGCTAAAAATGCGAGAGGCCTAAGATTTTTGAGATTTGACAACCTGTGATTTGGGTATTTATTTTTCTCAGCTGCTTATTTCTATCACTAAGACACTAAATAACTATACTTTGTTTCTGTGTGCATCTGTGTGCATTTGTGTGTTATTTTCTTTTGTGTTCTGTTTGTTTCCTGAGGAAGATAAAGTGAGAAAGTGGTTGGGAGGTTTTAGAAAATCTTGAAAAATGCCGGGAAAGGAGAGAGTGGAACAGCTACAGGATTTAGACGTGACTACCACTAA
This sequence comes from Vernicia montana, assembly GCA_949750685.1. Taxonomy (NCBI): domain Eukaryota; kingdom Viridiplantae; phylum Streptophyta; class Magnoliopsida; order Malpighiales; family Euphorbiaceae; genus Vernicia; species Vernicia montana. Next base: position 3,698 of record CATKHJ010150547.1, on the reverse strand, counting down.
ATCTCATGGGTCTTCACCTTATCAACTGACACGTGTTCCTATGTCATTATTCTTCTAGTTAAATAATAATAATTTCCTTGAATTTTGCATTAATCTAAGGTATGACAATATGCTCTATTAAATCCTTCCCCTCGTTGGCCAATATATATATATATATATATATATATGGCTCAAGATTAATAACATCATCATTTATCATCCCAGGAGTTTCATACCATCACAGCATAACATATATGACTCAAGATTAATAACATCATCAAAGGAAAGAAATACACATACACATCACACATTATACACATATAACTTATCTTAACCATTCTGTTTCAATGTACATATATACAATTAAATTTCGGGTGTTATATTCTTCCCTCCTTAAGAAAATTCGTCATCGAATTTTCAAGAAACTCATCATTAAGGAAGAAACAAATGTAGAAACTTGACTTGCATACTTTTTTCACTTTCCCAAGTGTATTCTTCCATAGATTAGCTTTACCATAAGACTTTCACCATGGAATATCCTTATTTCTAAGCTTTTTAACCATTTTATCAACAATGGCTACAGAAACTTCTTCATAAGTTAAATCTTGTCTCAAGTTTAATGGTTGAGCTTGCAACACGTGAGATGGATCGGAAACATACTTGCGAAGCATGGAGATATGAAATACTGGATGAACACTATCCAAATCTGGTAGTAAAGCCAAGCGATAAGAAACTTCTCTAATACGATCTAAAATCTCAAAGGGACCAATAAATCTTGATGACAACTTACCATTTTTCCCAAATCTCATAACACCCTTCATCAGTGAAATCTTTAAGAATACATGATCACCAATAGCAAACTGAAGGTCTCTCCTTTTAGGATCGGCGTAGCTCTTTTAGCGATTGAAAGACGTTGTCAACCTTTCCTTAATGAGAGGTATCTTCTCAGAAGTGTACCGGATCAAGTCAGGTCCTTCAATGAACTTATCACCCGCTTCTTCCCAACAAATAGGTGACCTACACTTTCTCTCATACAAAGCTTCATAAGGAGTCATCTTGATGGTACTGTGATAACTGTTATTGTAGGCAAATTCAATCAATGGCAAGTGCTTGTCCCAATTTCCTCCAAAGTCCAAAATGCACATTCTCAACATGTCTTTTAAAGTTTGAATAGTGCTCTCTGATTGTCCATCTGTTTGAGGATGAAAAGCCATGCTAAAATCCAATTGAGTCCCCAATGATTCTTGCAACTTTTGCCAAAATCTCGATGTGAATTGTGTTCCTTTATCTGAAATGATCGAAATTGGAACACCATGAAGTTTGACTATCTCATCAATGTACAGTTGGGCATACTGTGAAGCTGAATATGTAGCCTTCACTGGTAGAAAGTGAGCCGATTTGGTCAAACGATACACGATCACCCATATAGAATCATGACCACTTGATGTCCTTGGCAATCCAATCACAAAAACCATGGTAATCTTTTCCCATTTTCATTCCGGCAATGGCAACTACTGCAACAATCCCGAAGGTCTTTGATGTTCAAATTTGACTTATTGGCATGTGAAGCACTTAGCCACAAATTCTGCAATATCTCTTTTCATACCACTCCACCAATAAGAACACTTCACATCATGATACATCTTAGTTGCACAGGGATGCACACTATACTTAACAAAATGAGCCTCGTTCATTATTTGTTCCCGTAAGTCATCAACCATAGCAACACACAATTGAGTGCCACATCTTAATACTCCATCCACAACATAAAATCCAGGAGCTTTATCTTGTGCCACATCATTCTTTAACTTCATTAACTAAGGATCCTTATCTTGAGCAGCCTTAATCTGATCAATTAAAAGTGGTTTGACTTGAAAGTGAGCCAAAAGCACTTTAGAATTGGTCATTTCAAACCGAACACCCATGTTATACAAGCTTTTCACCTCCTTTGCTAAATGCCTTCTTTGAACTTGTATGTGAGCCAAACTTCCCAATGATTTTCGACTCAAAGCATCCGCTACCACATTAGCCTTGCCCGGATGGTATAGAATATCACAATCGTAGTCCTTAAGTAATTCCATCCATCTTCTTTGCCTGAGGTTCAAGTCTTTATGATCAAAGATATACTTTAAGCTCTTGTGATCTATGTAGATTTCACACTTCTCACCATAGAGATAGTGTCGCCAAATCTTCAAAGCAAATACTATAGCTACCATCTCCAAATCATGGGTTGGGTAATTCAGTTCATGCCTTCTCAACTGTCTAGAGGCATAAGCTATCACCTTTCCATGTTGCATCAAGACACAACCAAGCCTCACTCTCGATGCATCACAATACACTGCATAACCTCCTTCACCCGAAGGTAAAGTCAAAACTGGAGCAGTTGTGAGACAAGTCTTGAGCTTTTGGAAGCTCTCTTCACAATCGTTAGACCATTGATACTTCACTTGTTTTTGGGTAAGCTTAGTCAAAGGAGTTGCTATCTTAGAGAAATTCTGAACAAATCTCCGATAGTACCCTGCTAAACCCAAGAAACTCCAAACCTTTGTTACGTTAGTAGGTCTAGGCCAATCAAGAATCGCCTCTACCTTCTTTAGATCCACTTGCAATCCTTCCTCATTGATTACATGACCCAAAAGCACACGCTCTTCAACCAAAATTCACATTTAGAGAGCTTAGCATACAATTGATGCTCTCTCAAAGTTTGCAATACCAAACGAAGATGCTCTTCATGTTCTTCTTGGCTCTTCGAATACACCAAGATATCATCAATAAACACGATGACAAGCCTATCCAAGAATGGCTTGAATACTCAGTTTATCAAATCCATAAAAGCAATTAGTGCATTCGTTAATCCAAATGGCAACACTAAGAATTCATAGTGTCCATATCTAGTTCGAAACGTTGTTTTACTCACATCTTCCTTTCGGATTCTCAACTAATGGTAGCCCGATCTCAAATCTATTTTTGAGAAGTGACTTACACCTTGCAACTGATCAAACTAGTCATCGATCTGAGGAAGTGGATACTTATTCCGAATGGTGATCTTGTTGAGTTGTCTATAGTCTATGCATAATCACATAAACCCATCCTTTTTCTTTACAAATAACACTGGTGCCCCCTACGATGAACTACTTGGCCAAATAAATCCCTTGTCCAACATATCTTGCAATTGCATTTTCAACTCCTTCAATTCCGCCGGTTCCATGCGATAAAGTGGTATGGAAATCAGATTAATTCCCGGTAGTACTTCTATATTAAATTCAATCTCCCTTTCAGGTGGCAAACCTGGTAACTCTTCGGGGAACACATCTGGAAATTCATTTATCATAGGAATTTGTTCTATACCCTTCACTTCCCCATTAAGATCTCTCACATGTGCCAATTACCGTTGGCATCCCTTCCTCAAAAGTCTTCTTGTACCAATAGCAGAAATTAAATTATATGGAGCTTCACTTATTTCCCCTTGAAACTCAAACTCCTCACCTAAAGGTGGTCTAAACACAATCTTTTTATTGAAATAATCGATAGTGGCATAACTTTTAGTCAACCAATCCATGCCCAATATCACATCAAATTCTAACACAGGTAATTCTATCAAATCCACTTCTAACTCTCTATTGGCTATCCTAACCATACAAGAAGGAAACACATTTCTTACTTCAATTTCTTCTTCTAAAGAAGTAGAAACAATCAAGGGATTCTCAAGCAATTCACAT
>CATKHJ010150533.1:0-15011 GCA_949750685.1 Vernicia montana | reverse complement strand
TAATCACAGCTACAAGAGGTGCAACTCTGCAGCAGATTGATTAGCTGATAATGTGTATTCTCTTCCCTTAGGGTTCCATGAGTTTATGTTTGGTGATGTATTTTGTGCATGTTTCCCTAGAATGATTAAACATGTTTAGTTTGGGCATGAGCATTTGACCCCTCCCAGAAAAGAAATAAAAAAAAAGGGACAAGAAAATAACCTTTCTAATTAATTCTTTACCAGTGTTTGGTTATACAAGAAGCTATTTTGATGGTTAAACTCAACTCTACTTCAACCTCAATCTGGTTGGGGTCAGTTCTGAAGATCATTTCCTTCATTTTGCTCAACATAGACTGCTAAAACCTTAAAATTCTTAAAATAAATAAATAAAACATAACAAAAATTGAAAAGCCAATAATAATATAAATAACAGGGGAAAATTACCTAGCAAAAATTTACCCCCATATCTTGTACAATATCAAATGAATTGATCCCAGTACCAACCAATAGCAAGATCCCATGGAAAAATAGTGTTTGTGGATGGTGTTATCGATTGCTTTTTCTTTTGGAATTAGATGATTCAATTCTTAACATCATACCATTCAGTTCAAGCGAATTAGCCAATGATTTGGAGAATTCAATTTGCAAAATCCACAACCATGGCAATGGATGGATGAAGTTTATCGCTGATTATTTGGTGGACTAATTTGAAGATACATTTATTGGCAGATCTTGAAGGGTGAAAATGGACAATGATTGCTTGTCCATTTCCATGTTTAGTTTTATAAGGGAAAAACGCAACTAATTGCTTTTTTCCATGTCTATCAGCTATTAGTATTATGGACTTGGGATAAGAAGTAGGTGTTTTGGATTTGTAAGCAAAACACTGCTTATCTTTCATCTCTGTCCCTGTATTCATAATGATTTTAGAACTTGAGTGGATGAAGAAATGAGGCCAGATATGAGAATGTCATTTTGCTGATTTTGATTTGAAAAGAGAAGGAACTCTACAACACAAACACCAGAGCTTATATTGCTAGTTAAACTATAAATATGGAGGTAACAACCCTTAAATTTCAATTATATAGAGATAGATATCTAGTAACCCAGTCAATTCAGAGAAAGACACTCTTTTAATTGGATTCCCTGAATCCAACTATAAACAATTAATCCCCAAAGTTTACAATTGCCAATTAAAATAATCATATGAATTGTCCAACCCAACTGCTTAAAATACAGGAACATAATATAGAATATTGGAAGGTGCCTTGCACTGTGTTGAGTTTGACCCAGATGATGGCAGAGAATAATTTAAATGGAATAACATGTCTAATATCTGCCGCTCTTTTGAAACCATAAAAACTTAATGATTCTTAAACCCTCTATTAATGTAATAGTAGCCATGGGCCATAGGAAACAGTAGAATTTGAGATAAATTAAAATATTAAGAAATGCAATGCTTAGCCCTTAGGTTCTTTGCCTTCTCCTTCCTCAAGGATTGGATGGTCCTGTTAGTGCTGTGTTGACATTAGTGGTATTGAGGGACCATTTTAGTGAAAGTTGCACGTCAAAATCATACTTGATAAAATGAAAGCATTAATTCATTTTTCCTACTTTCTTCCCTTTTTTCTTTTTCTTTCAAGGCTTTTTTCATTGGACAAAAGAATGCAAATGCTCAATAAGTATAAATAAATAACTTGTTAAATAGATATAATGGGTTTTGGGGACTAACCACTAGCTATTATCTTATTTCATGAAGATAACAAAGATAACATATTTTTAGGACCATTCCCTAGCAAAGTAGAATCTTCTTTTGATTTGGTGCAGAGCAGACCTTATGCTTAATTATTCTGAACTTGACAAACAAACCTGTCCTGATTAACTCACTACTAGCAGTCCATCTACCTTATTTTGTCAATATCAAGTAATAGCTGATGACATATTTTATTCATATGTAAAATTAGAGATACTTAATTCCTCAAAAAAAAATTTAGTGATACCTATCTACACATAATTCACTTCTATTGAGCTTACTTAAAATTTGGGGATCCTCATGGTTGTTCTGCAAAAGTGATGAAATGAAATATTATGTCAGAATAAGAATAAGCCTAATTCGTAATGCGCATAATAAGAAAAAATGGAGAATAGAAGAATGTTATTGCCTAGGCAGAATAGTTCAAATTTAATTTTAGATGATTCTAAGGTTTAGCATAGTTATGTAGGGGCTCTACGGGTTTTGGGCGAAATGCTAACTAATTGGAATTCATATACATTGGCTTCTCAATGTTTAGTTTCTGATTAGCTTGATCACTAAAGTGTTTGTATTGATGATATAAGAAACATGAAAATGCTGTTTGAACAAATTCAATTGCTAATCTATAATTGATGGTTCTGTGTCCCGTGGCTTTATGTCTATATTTGTATATAATGTGTGTATTTGATCAAAAGATTTTGGGATTCTAATGTTGCACCAACTTCATTCCAACATTGAAACTTAAAAGATCTATTATACATCATTGAACATAACAATCTCCCCATGGGAGATTTGACAAGGTTCTCTCTTCCTCTCTGAAAAGTGAAAACACACAAAACACAAGGACATAGGTTATGCATAAGATGATTACACATCAGAAAGCTTAAGAGAAAACCCATACTATACAAGGTTAGAGCTTCCTCAGAGAAACATGACATCTATGAAGAAGTACAAATAAAGAATTTCTGGTTAGCCAGTTAAAAACAGTGCCCCAAACTCGTAAGAAAGAAACATCTTACTCTCCTCTTCTTCCATCCTCCATAGTGTGTCTGGACAATAATCCCATGGTGGAGACACGATTGAAGGACAAGAGAAATTGCAACCTTCTTCACTAAACCCATCACAAACTGGTTCAATAGTGTTTTCAATATCTTTCCATATATCATCCATTGAGTACCCTTTTTCACCTCCTTGCACAGTTGCACCATTTTTTCCTCCTGAAGGTGATGATTCAGGCCCCCCTGTATCATAAAAACTTGCTTCTCCAGTCTCTGGGAAAGGTGATGAATTCACTGTAGTAATATTTGATGCTGAGGAGCTGTTGGAAGATGACAAAGGAGACATGGCCCTCTTTCTCTCTTGAGCCTTCTTTCGCATATGAGTCCTCCAGTAGTTCTTTATCTCATTATCTGTTCGTCCTGGTAATTTGCGAGCAATTCTTGACCATCTGCACATGGTCATATACTGTTAAATACTAACTGATGAAAATTTTACCTCAAAACAAAATTAAATGATTGCTATGTTTGAAATGAATTATGCAGAGGAAAACTTTAAATTGCTAACTATTTTATCATGATTAGGTGCTATTAAATGCTATGCGAATGTAACTTATAATCAGAAAATTCTGAACAAGGAAAAATAATTCTCTATAATTATGTAGGAAATATACAATAAATATGAAGAAAATTACAAAAAAGAAAAAAGAATAAACTTTTATCATTTCTCAAACCTATTTCCCCACTTGGCGTGAAGTTCCAGCACAAGTCTCTCTTCTTGAGGTGTCATCTTCCCCCTTTTGAGACCAGGGTGCAGATAATTAACCCATCGTAACCTGCAACTTTTTCCAGTTCTGTTCAAACCTACAACAAAACAAGGTGGTTAAAGGTAGCTCCTTCACAAAACCAACCATCTCCAGATTAGCATACCTATATTTGCCTCCCGCCACCTTCAAACCTGAAACTTTGGCAATAAAATCCCATCGTCGATCTCCAAATAAGTGCACAAAATTGATCAGGAGAATGTCCTCCTGTTCTGTCCATGGACCCTTTCTGATTTCGTCTTGCATCATTTTCATTTTTTTTTCCTTTGATCTCTGTCTCTCCAGCTTTTTCTTAGAAAGAGAACTTTGATCCACCTACTTTGTGGTGCTTGGACATCTAGGTGTATCTTACTCATATTTATACCAGTAAGTATCCATTATTGATTACCCTTTTTTTTTTTAAAAAAAAAAAAAATTATTTTTGCTATAATAAAATACCCTATTCTGCATCTTCACCGTACATGTGTGCACGCATGCTCATTTTGTGATAAGGTACCAAATGCTTATGATGTCATCCGGTATAAGGAAATAACCAAAGTAATAGATCGATCTGTTGATGTAACTTTCATAATCAGCCTCCCTTGTTATAATATGAGTTTTTTTTTAAATATGTTAGTTTATAATTTTTTTATTATTAAGTATTTAATTGACAAAGTAATTGAGTCCATCTTCTGACAATTTATGTGATCAATAAAAGATGCCCGTTACTGTGTATGCACTTGTTTCAATTGAAAATAGAGAGTTGTTCATATAATAGAGCTCTGTTATTCTGTTATAAAATAAAGATTATATCAAAAGTTTGCACTTTAATTGTCATTATTAAATTGTTAAAATATATAATTTCAAAAGAAAATACTAAATAAAGACGAACTCAAAACTTGATTGGATAAAGGAGAATAACTTGATTGTAGCTACTGGATTTGTTTCCTCTTATATTCAATTAGAAGAAATTATGGTAGTGTCTCTTGACTTTAGTAAAGGCCATAGAGATAGGAGGTAAGTAAAAGGAAAAAGAAAGAAGAAGAAGACAAAATTTGTAAAGCAGAGGGAATATGAAGGAACTATTAAGGAGTCATGCAGTGAGCCCCCTCTGTATAAGAAAAAATGAAGGTGGAATCAGATAGTATTCTAGGATATAAATTATTAATATTGATATTTAAGTATTATCAGCTTCCTACTTAAGACAACTTCAGCAAGTTGGTGTTTGTATACCCCTTTAGCCGCCTTGGATTGTGCTTATTTTGAGCTATATATTCTAGTTCTAGTTTCTAATTCTATGCCTCATTTCTCTTTATGTAAAGCCACCTACTTTAATTCAAAATCTAAAACAATTTTTTATTATTATTATAAACCAATTTTAAAGCCATTTCCAAGCTAGAAACATTTTGTCTGTTAGTCTTCATGGGCCAAATATAAAACTATCGTCAAAGCATTTTATCATGTCACTAGGAGTGTTAAAACAATGGCTAAATCTCATAGTTTTTCTTTTTAGTTCTAGATGATTTACAAGATTGAATTTATAAAATTGTAAGTTCATTCACTGTTCATCGATTAATAGTCAACTGTTGAAATTAATTTTAAAGCATAAGGTAGTTTAGTGGTTGACATTGTATTTGAAAAATAAAATTATTAAAAATGACTTTTATCTTTTTCTATAAATATAAAATAATAAATTATACTTAGTTATTTTTTACAAATAATAACATAAAAATCAATAACAATAATAATAATAAATTATACTTATTACAATTTTTTTAAATAATAATAATAATAATAATATCTTAAAATCTTATATATGTATAAGAAAAGAGTTTTAGGAACACATTTTTTGTTGTTTTGTTTTATAGGAACTAGTAGTAGAGTGCATGTTTTTTGTAATTATATTTAAATTATGAGACTTTAATTCATATTTTATTATTTATTTCTTCCAAAAATTAGAAATCTATACTTCTTTAGTGCCTGAAAAAAACCTAGCGTTAAGGGTTATATTTAAAAGTTAGCGGTATAAAATTTTAAAAAGTTATCCTACACTTTCTTTAACCAAATATCTTTCGACATTGAATATCTAATAGTTGAATGTTGGCTTTCAAAAGCCAATCCAAACGTGCACTCAAACTGCTTAGCCCTTTTATCATTCGTTAACAATGATAATCTATTAGTGGTAAAAACTTTTTATTTTTCCATTAAATTAAAAATTCTTAAAGGAAAAGGACATTCTCAACAAATGGTAGAACTAGGGGACAAGTAGGAATCTTGGTCCTCCCTCCTATTTGGAAATGCATATATTATTCTTATATAATTAGTTTTAGATTTTCAATTAGTCCTCCTAAATTTCTAATTAATTGATCACTCCAAAATTAATTTTTTATAAATAATTTCAAATGTTAAAATTGCTTAATTTATTCTTATCTTATATTTATAAAAAATAATAAATTTTTATTTAATTAAACATGTACTTTTATGGAAAAATATAATTAGTTATTATTATTTAAAACAAAAATTATTAAAAAGTTTATAAAAAAAATTAATCTTTTTATTTTTTTCTATGTTCTCCAATTAATTTTAACCTTACATAAAATTATTCATTTTAGGTTTGAGCGAGATTTTTTTTTTTTTTTTTTTTTTTGCCAGAGAAGGTTTGAGCGAGATTCGAGTTTAGTAGGTCAAGTACTTGTTATTTGAACTCATTTATGTGATTTCAAAAAAACTCATTTATGTGAATAAATAATTGGAAGTAAAAATTTATAAACTATAATTTGATTAATTTATTTTTATGACATTATTAATCAAATTATAAAGTATCATATTAAATTTAAAAAGGAATTTAAATATTTTAATAGGATTATCAATTTTTTAATAATATAAATTATTAATTAAAAAATTTAATGATTAAATTTTTTATAAGTTACTCGTTAAGTATATTTAAATTAACAATCGGATTCATAGGGGGTTTGGGTAGCACTCCGTAATATTAATTAGAATTGGAATTGGCACTGGAGGTGATAAGGGTGAATTTTAATTCGTTTTGGGATGAGTAGTTGAATTTATTATATCTATATTAAAGTTGGAGCATAGATAAATTTTCTTTATACTCACTATTTGATTTATTTATTTATTTACAAAATTTTAAATTTTTTATATAATTTTAAGTATTTAAAAAATGATTAAAACTATTTTAAAAAAATGATTAAAACTAAATGTTATGTAATTAATAGATTATTTAATATGAAAACTTAGGATTTTTTTTTTAATTTTTTATTTTACATATAATAACTTTGAACAAATTAAGTAAAAAATAGAAATAACATTATAAGAGAAATAAATAGGATAGAATAATATTTTTGGTACATTTTAATTATTTTTATTTTTATATTCTTCGTGTCTCTTTTTTTTCATTGAACTTTATGATTAATAATTTAAATTTTTATATTACTATAAAAATATTGACGGAGAGACCGGTTCAAAAATCTATTAAAATAATAACAATATTATTTATACAAAGTATATAATAATTTTACATTTATATATTTTTTTAGAATAATATTTATATATATTTATTTTTATACTAAATAAAAATTAATTAAAAAAATTTGAATATTAAACTGTGCAAAGCGTAGGTTTTCAACTTGTTTTATGGTGAAATTAAGTTAAATCAAATTGATCCGATGTTCTATTTAAGGTTAATTTAATTAGAAAATTCAAAATTCAATGGCTCCGATTGAATTTTATTTATCAAAGTCGAGTTTTGCTTGATAAAAAATTTGAAATACTCAACTTGAATTTAATTTGACTTGACTAAAATGTTTGATAATATCATTCAGTATTTAAAATTAAAATTTTCAGCATTTAATCGTTTAAAGTTTTTTGATAACGCACGTTTTAAAAGTTTCAATTAATTAAAGATCTCTTAAAATATTAAATCAAAAATTTTAACTTAAAATATGCACTAAATATAAATTGTGATTAAATTTTTAAATATTTTTATAATTTGGAAATGGGAACTACTATTTCCACAGCCTATATTTCTATTGCCACAGCCTATATTTCTATTGCCACAGCCTTATAAATATAATAGATGTGTCTGTGTCTTGACTATAATACCCTCGCCTTCTTCATCATTTCTCTTCGTTATCATCTTTTTATTTAACGCCCATTTCTGTTGCTTTCATATGGAGGATAAGTCTTGACATAACTCTGCTTCTGCTTGCTTATGTAAATAACTGAATATATGTAAAATGGTAAATAGTTATCTCTTTTATTTTTAACTCTCAAGTCCTGTTTTTCGTTAACTCTTTATCTTGATATCTTCTTCAAATATGAAATGCCCTTTTCTTTCTTTTTTTTTTTCTTAAAAAAAAAAACTTTTTTTCTTCCATCTTTCTCTTGTCTTCTTCAAACTCTCATGTACTTCAAAAATGTCAACTTGAACATAAAGATATAACATGATAGTAAGTGCATATACGATATGGACAATAGATTCAAATTCAATTCTCCTTCTCTATACTAAAAAAAAACACAAAAATTCTCAACCTAAGGTTGAGAAACATGCAAGCTTTTAGTTTGACATTACTATTATAAAAAGCTAATTTATACTATCAATTTTTTTGTTTTTATGAATTTAAAATTGATTTTTAACAAAATTTACATTTAGAATTTTATTTAAAATTAATTTGAGACTCATAAAATTAAAAGATTGCATTTTATTGGCTCATGATAATTTTTTCTATATTTTTATTCTAAAATCAACTTTTTACAAAACTAGCTAGAAATTCAAAATTTTAGAATTTATGCGTCTGAATGATAAGTTAAAAAGTTTTATGTCATATCTCAAGATATGTAAAGAAAAATGGATGCAAATGCAAAGAATAAAAGAAAGAATTTTATGAAAATGTTATAAGAGGAAAAGAATAAAAAATATTGTTGATTTGAAGGAAGTTTTATTTTTGATTATTAAAATTTAGTATGAAAAAAGGAATTTGGGTCTAGTTTGAAATGGAGGTAAAGATGGGGAAAGTGAAAAAGTTAAACAGAGAGACAATTGGGAATAAGGGTAGTTTAGGTAAAAAAAATCTCATTAATTAGACCGTGGCAATAGAAATATAGGATGTGGAAATAGTAGTGTCCTTTAAAAATTATATCACTTATATTATTTAGTATTTAAAAATCAGCATTTAAATTTTCAATTTTTTGTAGGTATTAGAAATTTAGATAAATTTATCTAGTAATTTTAAATTAATGTTTGAATACTTTCGAATGATCTTGAGTTAAAGCTCAAATAATAAATTATTATAATAATATTATACATAATATAAATATATTTAAAATCATATGAAATATATGTAAAAAAAATCATATGAAATATAAATACATAATTAGATTGTGAGTTACTCTAATCAAGTATTTTAATACTTAAATTTGACTTAATTCATAATTACTCGAGTGCATATTAAATTTTAGTTAAATTTAAATCTTTTGTGAGTTGAGTTGAAGTAATTTGATTTATTTGACGAATAATGGAAGAGTTATTAAACAAGATCGTGTAATAGAAATAGTAATAAGGTAGGACACTCATCTTAACCTTCTTTATTACAAGACAAAACACTTGATGATCAGGCAATTAGCTGAATAGTATTTGGTGTTTTAAATCTATATCACTAAGCCAAACATGATGTTTAGGTATCAACATGGTTTTATCTCAAAACAAGTCTAATTTGAAAAAAAAAATCACTTTATTATTTTCCTCCATATAGCTTGAACATCGAATCAAATCAAATTCCTGAAATTCTTGTTTTTAATAATAATGGCATGAAGTTCATCCTTTAACATTTAATATTAGGTTTCATGTACATTCACAAGTGATTAATTATCTTCAATTTTATGCATATACATGGCTTCTATTTTAGAACTTAATTCAGTAAAAAAAAAAAAAAAAAAAAGGTAAATTTTAATTCAACTCCAAAGTGTGGCCTTGACGTAGCCGCATTGAGAAAATTGAAGGAGTGTATCTATATAATATATTCTGATGAATCTATTTAAAGATTGTTTATTGAAGCATAAAATGGAAACATAAATTTTTGGGGCTACTTTCATCAGAATGATTAGATAGGAAGAGAATTTAAAAGATAGGAATTGATTGGTCTGTGAATCCACTGACACAATTTTAGGGATGGTTAAGGAGCCAACATATTCAAGCACTACTAAGAACAAAAATGATAAGGAAGATATCTAAAGTGGAATATGGCATCATGTGATTGTATTAATAATACTAACAAAAATTATATTTGTGGTGTTTATTTAAAAAAAAAAACATTATATTTGTGGTGGTGATGTTAGCATTGTATTCAGCGCGGTGCAAGCTAACAAAAATTAACAATTTTTTTAAGAATAAAGCAAACAAATATGATAATTGCACTCCTGGTAGTGGAGTAGAAGAAGAGATAGAAAGACTAAACAAAAACAAGATGAACCATTGTGACGTGGACACCACCAATTTATGGGCACTCCACTTTAACATATCCCTACACCTCCATCTCCCTCTCTTTCTCTCTGTTAATTAAATAATTAATTATATTTATATATAATTTAGGTTGAGATTAAGAGATTTTGTAATTTTAATTGATAATAGATTTTTTTTTTTTTAAAATATTGGGATGGGGAATCAAATATGAGTATATTGTTCAAAATATACCTAGTTGTTTATATAGACCTATGTTTTGAAACTCGGATTGGCCCAATTGATTTAATTGGGAAAATTAAAAATTGATTCACAAATCGGTCCAGATCACCTATAAACCGGATACCTTACATAACGAGCATTCATAATGTATAAAAAATATTATTTTGCTTTTTATTTGATTGTAACATTCGTTCAGAATATGCAACGTGCATTATACATGCATGTCAATTATAAATAATAAATATATGTTATTATTTAAAATTTTAATTTGATTCCGATTGAACTTTTAACTCGTAACTCTCTCTCTCTCCGGCATGATTTGAAAACATAGTTATAGACAAAATGGCTTGCATTCACAAATATTATATTATATGCTATTATTACTATTACTTGCATATGTAAATGTAATATTTACAAGTTGGGACTACGTTCTTCTTTTTTCTTGTTTTCTGTGTCTGATCCTTCACCAAAAGCCATTTGACCCCTGAAGATGAATTATTCATTTTAATTTTGGCCTTTATGGGTTTTTTTTTTTTTTTTTTTTTTGAGCTTTTAACTCCATATTGGATTTGTTCCCAGACTGGGTGTTTTTAGAGTTAGATATTTTAGGTTCTAATAAACTCTACTGGATATAGGCTCACTACCCTTTCTCCTGTACTTTCTAAACTGGGTAAAAAACATACAACTTTTGGATTTTTGAGCTTCTAATTCTATATATGGTGGAATTTTCTTTTTTCTTTTTTTTTATTTTTTCCCTTCTCTTTTTCCTTCCCTTTCCTTTCTAAACTGGGTCATAAACACCCCAACCACATGCAACCCTAGATGGTCCTTTTTTTTTTTTTTGCCCAAACTAGATGGTCCTTGTACTTGATGATTCTCTTCCTCTAAATTCCATATACCATACATGAATAATATATATGTGGACCAGTTAATATTTTGTTTTGTGGGATGCCACATGCTTTATGCTATGCATCACTGCTTATCACACACTCCACAATATAATAAATTGCATGATAATATAATATTGTATGACATGATAAGTTTATATATTCCATTTAATTCTTTATTTCTGTACTCAATAGCAGGGATTAACATAGAAAAATTGAACATCTTGATAAGATATACTATGTATAGGAAAGACTTGACTCACATCAAGTGGATAGTAAAGGTCCCCATTTCTTTGGGGATGTGAAAAGATGCATTGTTGCTTCTTGTGATTGATCAAACTCCACCCATATTATACTACAAACTTAATTAGAAGTCTTAGATTTTTATTACTAATAATAGGAAGAAAATTACCATTTTTTTAATGATGGTGCTACATGATACTTCCCCAAAATTACATTAGATGAATACTATTAAAACCCTAGTGATTGGCCTAATTTTTTATGGCCTTTGTTTCGGATGATGGAATCTAAAGTGGAAATCCCTTTTTTTCCACTTTTTTTAATTTTAAATTTCTCTAACCTTGCCATATACTGGTGGTTGGTCAAAAGCAGAGGATTATTATAGGAATGATTAAGAAAATACTGAGAGCATGAGAGTCACTCTCTTTTCTTAAGTTGGTTTTTTCTATACATTATTGCCTGTGTTACTTTAAAAAAAAAAAAAACAGAAAAAAAAGTTGTCCTTACTCTAAGGAGTAGTAGCTGGGATTTAAACGATTGCTGGATTGGTTATAACTTACAAGAAAGTGAAAGTAGGATTCCCAATTTTCAGATTCAGAAGATACTCTGAGATATTCCTGTGGAAACACCTAGATAATGTTATTAGGTATGGCGAGCCATTATAATTATGGCTAAATTTTGACTACATTTGGTCTATACACCAATTCAATAAGATAAAAATACATAGAGTAAAAAAGAGTATTGATATTTTTTCACTGGGCAAAAAATAGACAAAAGAGTCATATTAGCTAAAATATCTCATAAATCATTGATTTGATGTATAAGATAAACATATACACTTTGTGTAGGTAAGAATTTTTTTATAATTATAATACTGCAACGATTGAATATTATATTAAATTAGTTCGTATACACACGCTTTACGCGATTTATCATTAAAAAATATTTTTTAATTAATTTTTATATATTATAAAAAGTGATATTATATAAATATTATTATAAACAAAGATATATAAATATAAATTTATTATATATTTTATATAAATAATAACTATTATTATTGTAATGTATTTTTAAATCGATCTTCTCGTTAATATTTTTTTATTTTATATGTTAATATAAAAATCCATATTATTAATTATAATATTCAATTAAAAAAAAGAGTTATACGAGAATATAACATTGAAAACAATTAAAATGTATTAAAAGTATTATTTTATCTTATTTATTTATTTATAGTGATATTTTTTATTTAATTTCTTCAAATAAAGTTACTATATGAAGAAATAAATATTTTTTTATAAAAAAAAAAAACTCTTAGGGCCTATTTATGTACATAAATTTTTTTTCTGTTTTTATTTTCTAGTTTTCATTGAAAATGAAAAAATAAAAATTTTTCATTTTCAAATAAAACTGAAAAATGAGTGGAAAACGGGTTTATTTTCTATGATTAAAAAGCTATTTTCAATTTCAAAATATAGAAAATTTGTTCATTTAACAACAATAATAGTAGTGGTGGTGGTTTGTTATGATGTAAAAATTAATGATGGTGTTGGTTAGGGTGAGCAAAACCAAATCGAAATTGAAAAATTAAATCAAACCAATTGGTTCGGTTTGAAAATTTTAAAATCGAATTAAATTTTGGTTCGGTTTGATTTTTATCTAAAAATTTTCGGTTAAAATCGAACCGACCGAACTTTATATATAGATTTATTAAAATATATTTATAGTATATATTTATTAAAATAAATGTATATTATATTTATTTATTAAACATATATTAAAATTTACTTGAATTTTATATCAAATTTATGAAGAAAAAAAAAAGAATTTTTTCGGTTTGGTTTTCACTCCAAGTTTGGTTTGGTTCGATTTAATTAAAATGCAATTTTTAATTTTTCAATTTGGTTCGATTTTGAACCGAACTGACTGTTTACTCACCCCTAGTGAAGGTGATGGTGGTGGTGGTGGTGGTGGAGGCGACAGCAGCGGCGGCGACGGCGATGGTGGTTGTGGAGGTGGAGGTGGAGGTGGTGGTTGTAGTGGTGGTGGCGGCGATGGTAAAGGTGATAGTGATGGTAACGAAGAAGGTGGTGGTGGAGGTGGTAGTGGAGGTGGTGATGGTAATAATGATGAAGATGGTTGTAGTGGTGGTGATGGTGATGAAGGTGAGGTAATGATATTTTTGCTTAGAAAAATTACTAAAAAAATTTTAAAAAACATTTTAAACATGTATACAAAATTTTATTTTATGTTTTGATTTGAAAAGTTTTTTAGAAAATTAAAATAATTTTCTTTAAGTGAACATGCCCTTAAACTTTCATATTTAATACTCTATTAATTACCTTATATTTATTTTAATTATTTTATTAAATGCTTAAAATTATATAAAATTTCAAAAAATTATAAAAAAAAAATAAATAGTGAGTATAAAGAAAGTTTCATGCTTTTACTTTAATAGATATAATAGACTTTTAAAGAACATATTTGACACGCTAAAGAGATCATTTCTCAGTTTTAATTCGACACCTGTTGGTACGTGGATTATTTGTTAATTTGTTATTGATGCTTGGTGTGGTGTAATTATTGTAATTATGAAATTTTATTTACAGACAAAAAATTAAAAAAAAATAAGCGAGATTGACAGGTGAGTAAAATCGAATTGAAATTAAAAAATTAAATCGAATCGATTAGTTTTGTTTAGTTTTTTAAGTGGTTCGATTTGATTTGGTTTTTAAAATAATAAATCGAATTAAATTTTAGTTTGATTTTTATTAAAAAAATTAGTTTTAATTGAATCGACCGAAATTTTAATATATATATATATATATTAGAATTAGGGTTGATCACGGTTCGGTTCAATCTGGAGATTTGAAATCTCCGGAATTGGATTGAATTTCGGAGATTTTAATTTGTGGAGAACTGGAATCAGAATCAAAATAAAAAATTTATGTATTGTATTGTTCTGAAAATTTCGATACAATACAATTTGGGGATCGGATATTTCGGTTCAAGTTCAATTCAATCCAATATAATACGGAGATTCGAATATCTTGAAAAAAAAATAAAAATATGCAATTTGATAATTTATATGAACAAAAACAATCAAAACTTAGAATTTATCAATGATTTTAAACTAGAAAAATATAATTACTGTAAAAATATATAAATATAATATAAATATAATTATAGTAATATTTTACTTAATTAATATAATTTTAATCTTGACTTATATATTACTTAAAGTTAATAAATAATTTCTTATAAGTTATAATCACTTTCTAACTTTTTATACAAACTATTAGCCTATTATAAATAATTTCTTATTGATAATGTATTTCATAAATGTTAATTAATAAAAAAATAATTTTAAAGATTATAGTATTAGTTATTAACAAACTTTTAATTTAAAATTTTATTAGTATCACATAAATATAATTACAATTAAAATGACAATATTATTGGACTTATATACTAATGCATTATATTTTCTTATTATTAATCATTAATTAATCATAACATATATTAATTTTTTTTTCTAAAACATATATGTAGTGAATTTAAAATGTTTAATTGTAATATATGGTTATATTTTAGTATTATTAAAACTTAATCCATATTATATTACTAATTTTTTATTAATATAAATTTAAT
>CATKHJ010150475.1:0-11478 GCA_949750685.1 Vernicia montana | reverse complement strand
ATTTGGCGAACGGCCAAGAGCCTGTGATGGGAACTTGTTCTGCAGCTGGAGTGCATTTATTACGAGCATATTTTTGACAAACAGGGCATTGTCGTACCAACTTGATTGCATCTTGTTTAATCGTTGGCCAAAAGTATCCTTCTCTAATCACCTTCACAGCTAAAGCTTTACCACCTATATGCATGCCACATGATCCTTCATGTATCTCCCGAAGTACATAATCTACTTCTGTAGGTTTGAGACACTTCAACCATGGTAGTGAATAGGCTCTTTTATACAACATTCCATTATGTAATGAAAAATGAGCACTCCGATATAGCACCTTTCTTGCCTTTTTAGGATCTGTAAGGAGTTCTCCTTTATCCAGATAAGCGTTGATGGTGTCCATCCAACTGGGCTCTTCGTCAACTTGCATAACCTCTTCACTATCTTGAATGCTAGAATGGGCTAATGACCTCATGAAGACTCTTCGAGGAAGCTCTGCTGGATGAGTAGCTGCCAGTTTACTGAGGCTATCTGCTCGACAATTGTTAATCCGAGGAATTTTATGAAATTGAATATCAACCTCTCTATCCTTCATTTTCTGCATCAGGGCCATTGTCTTGTCTAAGTACTTCAACATATTTTCATCTTTTGCTTCAAATTCTCCCTTGATTTGGCCGATAATCAATTGAGAATCACTATAGACTTTAAGAGCTTCTAACCGCAAACAATCAGCAAGCAATAACCCTTGAATCATTGCTTCATACTCAGATGTATTATTTGTAGTTGTAAAATCTAGTCTAAAGGCGTGTTCCAGCAAAAAACCATTTTCTTTTCGCAGTACAATACCTGCTTTAAGAGCTTCTAACCGCAAACAATCAGCAAGCAATAACCCTTGAATCATTGCTTCATACTCAGCTGTATTATTTGTAGTTGCAAAATCTAGTCTCAAGGCGTATTCCAGCAAAAAACCATTTTCTTTTTGCAGTACAATACCTGCTCCACTACTTCCAGTACTACTTGCCCCATCCATATAGAGTTCCCAGGTGGAACTTTGTGGAATTGGTGTTGTGATTGATTTGGTTTCTCTAAGAGCTTCAGGCAAAGTGGCTTGATCTGCATTTGAGAAGGAACATTCTGAGATGAAATTAGCTAAAGTCTGGGCTTTGATGGCTGATCGAGGTTTGTATTACAATCCATGTTGGCTCAATTCAACGGACCAACATAACATTCTGCCTGAAGTTTCTGGCTTATGAAGGACTTTTTGAAGTGGTTGATCCGTTATGACTATTGCTTGATGAGCTTGCAAATAAACTTTGTATTTTTTAGCAGATAAAAGTAAAGCATAAGCAAGCTTTTCGATTGGAATATAATTCAGTTCAGCTCCTTGTAGTACTTTACTGAAATAGTATATTGGCTTTTGTGTGGAGCCTTCTTCTCGTATCAGCACTGAACTTATAGCTTGGTTGGAAACAGATAAGTAGATTAAGATTTGTTTTCTAGGTAACGGTCTACTCAAAATCTGTTGAGAACTGAGAAAAGCTTTAAGTTGGTGGAAGGCTATTTCACACTCCATTTTCCATTCAAAAGTATCTGTTTTTCTCAATTTTTTTAAAGAAAGGCATATACTTCTCTGCAGATCGGGACAAAAATCTATTAAGGGCTGCTATCTTTCTGATCAGTCTTTGAACCTCTTTCATATTCTTCGAAGGTGGCATATCAAGAATGGCCTTCACTTTGTCTAGATTGGGCTCTATTCCTCGCTCACTGACCATAAGCCCGAGGAATTTCCCCCCTCTAATAAAGAAAGCACATTTCTCAAGATTCAACTTCATTCCATACTCATTCATCACTGCAAACACTTCCAATAGGTCTCGAATATAATATTCGAAGCTCTTGCTTTTGACTATCATATCGTCAACATATGCCTCCAAATTTTTGCCCAACAAGTCTTTGAACATTTTTTTAATAAGACATTGGTAGGTGGCTCCGGCATTCTTGAGACCAAAAGGCATGGACATATAATAGTAAGTGCCTTTCTCAGTGATAAAGGAAGTTTTTTCTTCATCATCAGGATGCATCCTGATTTGGTGATATCCCTGCTTCGCATCTAGTGAAGATAAAAAACCATAACCAGCCGTTGAATCTACTAGCTTGTCGATCATTGGCAACGGAAATGAATCCTTAGGACATGCTTTATTGAGATCAGTAAAATCAACGCACATTCTATAAGTTCCGTTGGGATTCTTCACCAAGACTACATTGGCCAACCATTCAGGATAATAGACTTCTCGATTGAATCCTGCTTCCATTAACTTATCGACTTCACCATCAATAATGGTCTATCGTTCGACTCCGAAGCATCTCTTCTTTTGTTTTATGGGCTTGAAATCAGGATTAACACTGAGTTAATGCGTAATAATATCTGAACTAACCCCTTTCATCTCAGCTGAGGTCCAAGCAAAGTTGGGCAGACTTTCTTTCAGGAAGTGTCGAGCTTCTTTGTTTTGTTCTTCAGTTAAGGAGGAATTGATGAGTAAAAATCTCTTTGGGTCATTCTCTTGAACAAAGAATTTTTCTAATGCTTCCATCGGCTCAGTTCATTGAGACTACTTTAAATCTCCTATCTTCGCCTCTATCTTAATCATTGCTATTTCCTCATAACATTGCTTTCTCTTCTTCTGATTTGTCCTTAACCCACTTGCTTCGTTAGTCTGAGTGCCATATACATTGAGCTCTCCTCCTGATGGCTTTGGAATTACCATATGTAATCTCCTGATATTGACTGAAGCATCTAGTGCATATAATAATGGTCGTCCCATTAAGACATTATAGGCTAATGGTGTCTGTACAACTACAAAGGTAGTAATTACAGTAACACAGTCTAGTGCTAAGCTTATTATAAAAGGCAGTTTTATTATTCCTCTTGATGGGACTTCAGATCCATCCAATATGCGGACAGGATTATTCAATTCCTCAAGATCTTCTTCTTTTAATCCCATTTTTCGATATGCCTCTATAGTGATCAAATTCACAGAACTGCCATCATCTACCAAAATTCTTTTTACTAAAAAATTAGCAATGATAGCTTGAATTACCATGGGATTCGCATATGAAGCGTTTGATGCGTTCTCATCCATCCATATTTTTGCTCCATTACATAATACAAATTTTGGTGTCTCTCGATTTCATGCTAAAGCCTTAGTTTTATTTTTGTTGATTGGAGATTGAACAGGTCCTCCAGTTAGACAATGAATTATACCTATCGAACCATCATTCACAGGTTGTTTATCTCTGTCTTGAATAACTTCTAACTTTTTTCAACAAACTCTTGGTTCCTTCAAAAACTTCCTGAGATACCCTTATTGAATGAGTCTTTTGATTTCTTCCATCAATGATCTTCACTCATTGGTATTGTGGCCATGAGTATCATGAAAGAGACAATATCTGGTTTTGTCTCTCAACTCCGGAGCTCTTCTCATTGGTTTGGGCCTCATCTATATATTTTGATCTTGGAATGCCGCAAACACCTCCGCTGGACTAGCAATGAGAGGTGTGAATTTCGAAGGATCAAATTGTGGTTATCTAGGTCTTTCTGGACCTCTTCTTCCAAAGTTGATATCTTTTTCATTCTTCTCCATCAATGGGGGCTGTTCATTCTCCTTCTTCTGTTTTTTGACAATCCCTGGTGGATTAAGAACTTCCAGTTGTTTCCTCTTCAAAATAAAACTATTTTTATAGGCATTGTCTTACCTAATATATTTTTGGGCTATAGCCATTGCTTTTTCTAAGGATTGAGGTGCATGTCGACTCAGGGCTTTAAAATAACCCTTATGAATTGTACCATTCTGGAGTGCTTCGACATCCCTGGATTGATTTAACCTTGTCACCTTTAAAGCTTCTCTATTAAAACGTGCCACATAATTTCGAAGAGATTCATTGTCTTCTTGAACTACCTGTTGTAGAAACTAAGTTCTTTTTTCTATTGGGATACTTGCAGCGAACCGATAGATAAAACTTTCTACAAGCTGCCTGAAAGAACTTTTGCTTTCTTCTTATAATCCATCGAACCACCTTGTTGCTGCCCCCTTCAAGGATCCTCGAAAGGCCTTACATAATACTTCATCGCTTGTGGTTTGCAATTCCACAGCGTGTTTGTAATCCATCACATGAATCTTCGGGTCTGACTCTCCATCATATATTGTGATAGTAGGTGGTTTAAATTTTTCTAGCATTTTATAATCACTAATTCTTTTCACAAAGGGCGATTTTAGAGAAAGTGCCAGATTTTTATCCATTGCCTTATTTCCTCTATCGCCACCCATCTCTTCAAAAAATTTCTTCATAACTTCTCTCATTCCTTCGGATTGTGCTGACTGGTAGCTTCTTGACTATGTTGGTCTTTATGTTTTTTATGATGTGAAGAGATCGATTGAGACATCTCTGCTCCTCTTCTTCTCTTCTTAGAGTGTCCTTAACCGCTAGGATATTGTTTATTCTGATCTTTGTCTAACTGATCATCTTTCCTCTGATTACTTCATTCTCCTCTATTATCATTGGCATGTTGAGATCGCCCTTCATTTTGAAACAATCCCCGGTTCTCATGATCGTGCCTTCCATCCCTTCGAAGTGAAGGAATAATCCCAGTATCCTCATCATCCTCATCTTCATCATCTGTATCCCGATTTACAATCTTGGACTTTAGTCTTTTTGCCTGACTCTTTTTGACGTTGTCCACAGCATGGGTGTGAGGGTCTAGGATCAAGGATGTGTTTGTGTTCCGTTCTATAACATGTTGTGGAGCTATAGTTGTATCAGGAACTGGAGAAGAAGGTGTTTGTTTATGAGCAGTGGCTAAAGCTTGTACTGTGGAAGAGAAATGGGAGATAATGGAATGAATCAATTGCAAGGATGATGAAGTATCAACTCGTGGTGATACATTAGAGACAGTCACTGGTTGGGTTGGAGTGTTTTGTGGTACCAGAGTATTTAAATATTGTAGAGACGTAGCCAAATTAGCAGAAGCAACCTGAGGGTTTTGCATGGGTGAAAGCAAAGGTGGTGGAAAAATTATGGATGGAATTTCTGGCAAACCTTGGCTTATGGAAGTATTTGGAACCCTTTGCATGGACGTTCCCGGATCTTGTAGAGGTTGCAATGTTTCTTCACGGTGAGGCATATCTTGAGTCTTTTGCAGGATCTTGTGTGATTTTGTTGAGGTTCAAGTCTTGGTTGCAAGAACGTGAAAAGGAAAGCCAAGCCAACTATTCTCAAAGAGAAAAAGAGTGCATAGGTGCTAAAGAACCCAACTATGTTTGCTCGTCAATTTCTCACAGACGGCGCCAATCTGATACGCTCAGATATTTTAATTAGGGGGAAAGAGATTAGATTCTTGGGAAAGCTTGAAGGATAGACTTGTGAATGATCTGCAAAACACAAGAAAGTGAGGGAGTCCAGGCCTTAACCTGGTAATGAAACTCCGACGCTCAAGTTAGCCATGGAAATAAGATGATTCCTAAAGCTTAAGGTGTAAGTAAGCTTTTTTAAGTGAGAGAAAAAGATGAGAGTATGAAGAATTAGCTGCCCCTGCATGGACATACAAGACAACCTTTTATACTTGGTTGAGTTGAGATATCTTCTGAAAGAGTGATGAGGTGACACTTGTCCTCTCCTTATGATGCTGAAGAGAAGAGTGAGTAGGTGTCTTCACAGGAATGTTCCATTTTCTTATAAGGTAGCTTACAAAGCAGGTGAGGCAGGTGAATTTGTTTGCCTTGTCATGCTTGATGTATGCTTTGTCATGCTTGGTTTATCACTTGGCTGTTACGTTTCATGTCAGATGGATGATATCATTAGAATGATGTAGAATATATCTCAGTGAAGGCCTTTTCTCGAAGAGACTTATTGAGTCACTGATGAAAGAACTCTTCGATTGAAGTTCTTCGGACGTCTTCTATATTGAGCTCTTCGGATGACGACACTCTGGAGCTTACTCTTCGACTTGGAACTCTTTCTCTGAGTGGAGCTCATTAGATTCTTTGAGAGATCTGTATTCTTAAGGGCTTAAAGCCCTAAGGCTCAAATTCTCTTGAGCCCTAATTTTTCCTTATCAAAGAAATTAGGTCATGTTAACTACACAAAAGTTAAATTTAGCTTTTATAATTCTATGATCCATGTGTGCCATAATTGAGATTGATGGATGGAGATACCTCAACTCGTTTACTGTGAGCATTCATTAGATGATGGACTATTAAGAGTGTATTACTTCATCTTAACAACACAAAAGTCAAATTAATCTCTATAATTCTATAATCCATGAGTGTTATGATTAATACTAATGGTTGGAAAACACCTCAGTTCCATCGTTCTCTGCCATTCATTAGCTTCAACTATATATTATGAGGATTGATGGGCAGTGGTAAGGTGTTTCTGGTTTTTTAATTTGTTCAATTAAAGAGATGAATCCCGAATGGATTCCATTAGTTTGTTTTTTTTAGTTATATGGCTATGTTTAGTTCATGTAATGGAATATGTTAGGAATAGATTAACTATTCCTAAGAAATAGAATAAATTAGGAATAGAATAACTATTCCTATTTCACAATTTGGTTCATGGTATGGAATGAGTAAATTTAAACTTCAATGACTTTAATACCCTTATAAATTAATTTCATTATTATTATCAAAATTGAATTGTCATATAATTTCACAAATTTAACTTAAAAAATAAACATATAATATTATTAAAAAATATTTAAGATATTAAATATATAAATTTAACCACTTATTAAATATTATTTCAAAAAAAACTTATTAAATATATTTTCTTTAAATAAAATAAAAAAAGCAACAATTTTAGTTTAATTAGATCTCTATTTAAATCTAAAACGACATACAGAGAAAAAAAAATTAACTGGCAAAAAAAAGTCCTTTAACTTATAAAAATACTGCTTTAATATAAAGAAAAAAACTAAAAAAAATTAATATAGTCTTTTCAGTTTTGTTGTAAAATTTTAAAATAATATATTAAAAGGGAATATAATTTTTAGTTCTAGTTTCTTACTTTTATATTAAAGAAAAAAATTATTAACAATCATTTAAAAATAAAATAATATATTAAAAATAAAATTTTAAGGAGACCATAGAGAAAAAAGAGTATATAAAGAATATTATGTCTACAATATTATTTTTTGATGGATAAAACTGGAAATATTCAATTCTACAATATAAAGAATACCTATTTTTTAATTTTTTGTGGAATAGGTATTCAATAAGAATAATAGAATTACTATTCTATACTAAAAATGTGAACCAAAGTGAGGAATAATTAATCCTATGGAATAGCTATTCTATTTCGTATCTATTCCGCGAACTAAACATGGCCTATATGTTGATGATATCTTACTTGCTGCTAATGATTTGGGCATACTACATGAGACAAAAGATTTTCTCATAAAATTTTGAAATGAAATATATAGGAGAGGAGTCTTATGTGATAAGAATTCAAATTTTCTGTGATAGATCACAATGATTGTTGGAATTGTCTCAGAACAGTCATATCGAAAGAATTTTAGAGATATTTAATATAGACAAGTATTCAGCAGGAATTATTCCTATTCAAATATGGGCCAAATTTAGTCTCATGCAATGTCCAAAGAATGATGTAGAACGAAAGGAGATGGAATCAATTTCTTATGCTTCGGTTGTGGACAGTTTAATGTATCTACAAACCTGTACAAGACCGGATATCAATTTCGCGGTCAGAATGTTAAGCAAATATCAAAGTAATCTTGGAATTGTTCATTGGAAAGCTGCAAATAAAGTATTGAGGTACCTGTAAGGAACAAAGAACTACATGCTCATGTATTCAAGGTCTGATCATTTGGAAGTGATTGGATACTCGGATTCAGATTTTGCTGGATGTCTTGATAGCAGAAAATCCACATTTGGTTATCTGCAAATAGAGCAATATCATAAAATAAAAAATAAAAAAAAAATAAAAAAAAAGTACTAAACAGTCTATCATTGCTTCATCTACTGTGGAAGCATAGTTTGTGGCGTGTTTTGAAGTCACAATTCATGCGTTGTGGTTGTAGAATTTTATTTCAGGATTTGGGGTTG
This sequence comes from Vernicia montana, assembly GCA_949750685.1. Taxonomy (NCBI): domain Eukaryota; kingdom Viridiplantae; phylum Streptophyta; class Magnoliopsida; order Malpighiales; family Euphorbiaceae; genus Vernicia; species Vernicia montana. Next base: position 3,376 of record CATKHJ010150475.1, on the reverse strand, counting down.
TCGACACCATTACCAAGCCACTGAAAATTTATTATGATAATTATACAGCAGTGTTTTTCTCTAAGAACAATGAATATTCAAAAGGTGCCAAACATATGGAATTCAAGTATTTTGCCATTAAGGAGGAAGTTCAAAAACAAAGAGTGTCGTCTATTGAGCATATTAGTAATGATATGATGATAGCAGATCCATTAACTAAGGGTTTGCAATCAAAGACATTTGAGGAACATGTACAAAAAATGGGTCTTGGTTATACCATCAAATGACATATATTTATAATAATGCTAGTACTATGAGCTCATTTATGTATTTCTAATTTTGTATTAATGATTTCATGTTTTAGTGTATACATTTATGTTTTAAGGATTTGATAGGAAAGTCGTCATAATTGTACCATGATGAAATTTGTGTATATCATTATTTATGGACATAGTATGGTGAGTTTCAAATGTTGTAGTATATGGAAAGAAGTATGTTTCATAGCATTTGTTATTTTATCATATTAAGTTACTTATATTGAAATTTCAGGATTTATTTTTATGTGCACTTAAAGTTATATATGTTATTTAATCTTATGATTAGGCCAAGTAGGAGAATGTTAGATTATAACTTAATTTTGAGCTAACTAACTATTAATTCTTAAACTAAAATAATAATTAAATCGCTAATTAATCATGACTGTTCAATCTGTTATTTGATGAATGTATTGAATTAAAATATAAAAAATATAAAATGGTTTTTTCTTTACCCTATTACCAATTTTCTTACCCATTAGAGTTTATACGTACAGATACAAAATTAAGCAATCAGAAAGTCGTCGTAAACAGAAAATGGTCAAGGGAGAGAAATTAATTTATTTGTAAGGGTTTGCAACATGTTAATTGCATCAAACTCATGTATGTATTACATGATTTAATAGTGAGAAATATATATGTACAAGATCATGTGGTTAATGGAATGCTTGGGTTAATTAATTATTTCCCAATAATTAACAGAGAAATGTTTCAATTCCATTATTGGACACTAATTTGTTTTTTTACCAACTAGACACAACCCCATTTTTCAGAAATTCCATTAAAAATCTAACAACAAAAAAGAAAAAAAAAAAAAAAAAACAGAGAGCCACCCAAAAAAATTAATTAATAACCTGATCAGAAATTCCAAGAAATCATGTATTTTGTGGCAATATTTTTATGGTCATTAAAATTCTTGTCACAAAAAACATATAATAGGTGGCAATAATTTTTAACTTGTCATTAAATTTAATGTGATAATTTTATATTGACAATAAAAAAAAATTATCACAAAAAAATTTAAAAATCATTACAACTTTTGAAAAGTTGTGACAAATCATTAAAATAAAAATTATAAATATAATATTTTATGATAAGTTTTAATTATTGTCACTTAAAATTTTTAAATTACAATTATTTTTTGTTACTTAAATTTACACTTGTCACAAATTAATTTAAATATAATTTTATTTTGATTTAATTTTAATAACATAAAATTAAGTTGTCACTTAAAAATACATATGTTACAACTAAAAAAAATTATTACAAATAATAAAATTATTTGTGTCAACTATTTTGCAATAGTCACTATAATTAAAAAATAAATAAAAATTAGACGTAAATTTTTTTTTTTTTATTACCTCATAAACTATAATAGTTAAAGACTTGATAATTAGTGAGATATTTTTAACTTTCTAGCTATTATCATCTAATCTCGTCGTTATAGCTTACCAGAAAGAAAAAGAAAAAAAATTTCGGTTATTATAGATAGAGTGAAAAATTTTATGGCGCTGAGGATTCCCACCAAATGAGATATATTTTTAATTAAAAAAAAAACTAGGTTGACTCATTTTTCACTTTAATCAATCTTTCACATCTCTGTCGTTTCACTTTACCACCCCACCAGCCACCATTAGTCCACCACCGTTCAGATCTCTCCTTTCCCTTTTCAAAAACACTGTTCTCAATCACAGCAAAATAACAATACCTATCAAAAGTTGATATCTTTCTTCTCTCTTCGTGCTCTAAACCTAATTCCCATGTCTCAGTTATGTCCCATTTTGTTTGTGTATTTGCTTTTACTTCTGAGCTTTAACGCGACATCGTTACCTTCGTGATCCCGTTCGATCCTTCGAGAAATAAGCAGCGACAACACTATCAAAGCAGACTACGCCGTTGATTTGAATGTTACCAATTTCGACGTTGTTCTTAGAGATAGTGCTACGTTCGCTATCGTTGAATCCTTCGCTCACTGGTCAGTTCTTTTCTTAACTCTGAAGCAGAGCTTGTATTTATTTATTTATTTTTGTTGTGTATTTATTTATTTACTGATTTTAATAGTGTAATAGTGAAACTATTATTAGAACTGAAATTGAGTTGATTAAAAACGACGATGTTAATCAATCTGATGTATTTGCTTGTGGGTATTGACTAAAACTTGAAATTATTTATTTATTTTTTGATTTTAAACCTTCAAATTTAAGTGCGTATTCTCAGAAAACTTGTGGAGTGTGTATGTGCTTTTCCTTTTTCCATGAGGGATTTTCACATACTGTCTCTCTGTCTTCATTAGTTGGATCATCTCTGTGAGCTTGTGTACTTTATGCAATTTTAGTCTCATATTGAATAAAAAAGCATGTAGTTGTTGGTCTACCAAGGAATTAATGGCTACAACTGTTTGAAAATGGATATTGATTGAGAGAGAGTTAAATGCAAAGGCACTTGTTATAAGGTGTAGGGTGCAAGTTGAGGTTTGCCAATATTTTGTAGTTAACTCACAATAGGAATTTGATACTCATTTTGGAATTGGGTATTTCGGCAAAACATGAAACGAGAAGATCCTGAATTTTGAGATCTGTTTTTTCATTATAGATATTTGAATTGATATAGTCGATGTAAAAATATTTGTTTTATGAACTGGGTATGTTTTTAATGTTTTAGTTGTTGGTTTTCTTATCTGGGTACTTAAAAAAGGTACATATTTTTCTTGTCTCTATTTAATGTAGAAATGAATTTACATTGTTTTGATGGTTTGATTTGTTTTTGTTATCATTAGATGATGATCAAATGAGCTGATTTTTTTTTATGGAATTTTAATTCTTATGTTCATTTATTAGATTTTGATGCATTGAATTAGTGTTACATTGAGGATTGACCGACAACAGATGATTAATGAGTTTTACAATTGAATTGAAAGATATCAACTTTTTGCAGGTTAGAATTGGCATCAATGGTTGCTAAAGCCAAAAAAATTAGAATGAGAATACTTCTACGTATTAGGAATTATGCAGTGTATTGTATTCAATATATTTCAAAGAAATATGCAGGTAGAAGTGTTAGAAGTAAAGCCAAAATAGAATTAG
>CATKHJ010150383.1:0-17118 GCA_949750685.1 Vernicia montana | reverse complement strand
TTAGAGTTGTTAAGCTATTGGACTCACCTTTTACCCAAATGGTCTACGATTTTCGTCAATTTGGCCTAATAGTATATATACCGTTCTTTTTTGCAATATTTTAGCAATGTGGGTTGCTCTTAATGGGGAACTCTTCAACTTCTTCGGGAAAAAAACCTCTGGGGATGCCCATTACTGGAATGAAAGACTAATGCTTTTATAGATACAGTTTTTCTTGCATTTATCCCCAGATCTCAAAGGCTATTTCTTGAAAAAATTGTGTTGAATTAACTATTTCTTGAAAAATTTGTGTTGAAATTAACAGGTCAGTACTCAATACAATACAAGAAGTATGGTTAGAAGCAAGTTACTTGATGGGGCAGAAACATGGGCAGAATTTCATGAACCAATTCCTAATTTTGATGACACCTCAATAAAATCAGAAACTCTATTGGAGCAAATGAGTACTACAAAAGACGCATCTGATTATCTTTGGTACACTTTCAGGTAAAAAAAAACACAATAATCACTGATTTTCTTTGGTACACTTTCAAATTTTAATTCTCTAACCAGAAGACTGTTGTTTTGGGTAGTTTTAGAATAAATATATTTTTTTGTAATTTTTATTTTCTTGTTGTTGAATAGGTTTCAACAAGAATCCTCTGATACACAAGCAGTTCTCACTGTGAACTCTCTTGGCCATGTTCTCCATGCATTTGTCAATGGTCAAGCAATAGGTGCGCTCTATACAGAAAAATTCTTATCTATACCATGTATATGTTTTCATTTTTTTACATTCAATCAACGTGTGAATATGATTTGAAATAAAGAAATATTATTACATTCAACAGGTGATTTGAAAAAAAAAACACACTAATACCATTTTCTATTAAATGAGTTATTATGACATTGAACGGTATATACACATAGTATACTTCATAAATATATATATATATGCAGTTTCTATTTTTTTTTTTTTTTTTTTTTTTTTGTGACTGTCAAATTTCAGCATATATATAAATAATTAGTAAACTTGTTTTGTTAATATCCTTTAGGATCTGCTCAAGGAAGTCATAAAACTCCACATTTCAGTCTCCAGAGTACAATATCTTTGAGTGGAGGAAATAACAATGTCTCCCTGCTAAGTGTGATGGTTGGCTTGCCGGTACCATTCAAATACCATACCTCTTAAAACTTTTTATTTTCTTTTTTCTTTTTTACATGGGAAATTTTGAAAACACTCAATAATTGGAATACAAATCCAATAGCTGTTAAATTATTTTCTTTAACAACATATAAGAAAAAAAAATTTGTTAAATTAATTTCACTCGTGGTTCAAAGGATTCAGGAGCATATATGGAGAGAAAGGCTGCTGGACTAAGGAGGGTGATGATTCAAGATAAACAGGGTATTAATAAGGATTTCACCAACTATTCATGGGGATATCAGGTATAATTTTAATGATTTTTTCTTAGTACATCCACTAAGCATTGCTAGTTCCACATTTTTCACAAATTATCATTTGATCATGCAGGTTGGATTGTTAGGTGAGAAGCTACAAATTTACACAGACCAAGGGTCAAACCAAGTACAATGGGGAAATTTCTCTAATCCTCATGATTCACTTACATGGTATAAGGTAATTAAATACATAAAATTAAGCTTCATCCACTAGTTCCTTATTATATCTAATTAATCAGTACACTCCATCATAAGTAACATTTCACCTCTTTCAATGACGGAGCCAAAAAAAAAAAAATTTATGGGATCAAATTTCATAAATTATAATTTACTTCAAGGTGATATATATAATTAAGCTAACTCCTATATATTTAAAAAAAAAATTTCACTTAAAATAAAGGAGGCCTGACCAAATTTTTATAATTTACACTTAAAAATTTTGTATTTTGGAGGTAGGGAGCTATGGCCACTCTCGGCTCCCTAGCTCGGTCATTGATTTGTTATATATAAAACTAACCTGACCTCCAATCTTATATTCACTGGCTTTCTTATGAGACTGCAGGCACTATTTGATGCACCTTTAGGTGATGTTCCAGTTGCTTTAAACCTTGGTTCCATGGGAAAGGGTGAAGCTTGGGTTAATGGCCAAAGCATTGGTAGATATTGGCCCATATATCGCTCCCCAGATGGATCTTCACAAATATGGTACATTGTTTTTCAAATCTCACCCTTCGTTGTTACGGTAGCTAGTAATCCAATGATTGAATGTTTTATAAGTAGTCTTATTCTCAAGTATTTGTCCATAGTATAGGTACAGGAGGTTAGGATTTAAATATTGATAAATGGCAATTCTCTGTTTTGGTAGCAAAGAAAATTTTACGGTTTTAACTTTTTAGCAGTATGATGTAACAACTTATTTTTGCTGCTATAAACTTATAGTAATAATTTTATATTTTTAGCAGCCTTTAATTATGGTATTTCTTGTAGTGAAAAGAATTATAAATTTTTTGGCATTGATTTTTTATCTTCTAATATGTTCTGGCTAAATTTTCTTCTTCTAGGTACAATGTGCCAAGATATTTCCTCAAACCAACAGGGAACCTATTAGTTCTAATAGAAGAAGTGGGTGGGAACCCACTTCAAATATCAGTAGACACTGCCTCAATCACCCAAATTTGCAGCCATGTGACTGCTTCTCATCTTCCTCCTGTATCTTCATGGATAGGACATTACCAAAGGTTCAATGAAATAAATTTGAACATAAAGAGGAGAGGCAGAAGACCAAAAGTTCGGTTAAGTTGTCCTTCAAATAGCAAAATTTCTAATATTTCATTTGCAAGCTATGGAACCCCACTTGGTAATTGTTCTTCTACCTTCTCTGTTGGAAAGTGTCACTCATTTGCTTCCAAAGCCATTGTTGAAAAGGTAATGTTCAAGTTCTTTCACTTGCACCCATGCATTAGTTCTTTTTGACATTACAGAACTAAAACTGTTTTTAGGAAATATATATATATCATGTTTAATGCTATATCAAAACAATTTAAAATTTGCCATAATTTTGTTAAAAAAATCTGAATTTTAGGATTTTTTAAAAAAATTTTAGCTTATTATTTGATTTTTAACAATTAAATATATGAACTTTCAAAATTGTATGCTACAACAATAATTAATTATTTTTAACAACATGATTTACATATTTTAACTAATAAAAATTTAATATAATGAACCTCTGGATAAATAAAACCTTCATAACTAAAAGTATTTGATATGAACATTATTATAAATTTATATTAGCACCATTAACATGATATTAATATATATGGTACGTAACATTGTAAGCATATTGTTATCAGTATCAACTTATTATTAGTTATTTAATTATTAATCTTAACATCAAATATTAAATTATGAGAAACTAATATTATTAAATTGATAAATGGATTTTGTATTTTAAAATTTATTTAGCCAAATAAGGATTAGTATTTAACTATTTAATTACTTGCTAACTTGTGCTATAAAATTTCCAGGCATGTCTGGGGCAAAGAAGGTGTTCAATTCCTGTATGGAATAGATATTTTGGTGGTGATCCATGCTCATCCAATGAAAAATCATTGTTGGTTGTTGCTGAATGCAAATAAAAACAGAAATCTCCTGCTATTCCTAATTTGAAATGATTTAATTAGGAGAACTTGTAATCATTTTATTTGAGGAAATTAATTTTTTCGATTCAATTAGTGATTATAGGAAATTAATGGTGTTCTTTGAAGGAAAGCACAAAACAAGTTTTCCTTCACTGATTGATCTCAGTTAATTATTATTATTATTTTTTAATGGTTAAATTTTAATTTTAGCTCTTCATCAGTTGTTTCAATGGATTAAACATCATCACTCTTTCATACTTCAACTGTATTATTAGGATGAATGCAATCAAATTATTGCATAGGGGGGAAAATGAGTGGGAGAGTAGGTTTATTAATTATTTCAACTTTATTGGACTTGGCCATTTACAAATTGACTTAAAATTCTCAAGAAAAAAGCACTACAAACAACCCCATTTATTACTGTATTTTGGGCTGGGCTGGGCTTTCCTTGTATGCTTTGAACACATTTTACATATTTGTGTCTGGCCTTCTTTTTTTTTTTTTTTTTTTTTTTTTTTTGGTTTTTACACAAACACCCAAAAGTTAAAATATTCTCGAATTTATCTTCTTCTTTTTTTCAAAAATACAATTTATTAAATTTTTTATTTCAAAAATACTCTACTTTCAAAGGTATATCATAAATATATCAAAAATATATTATAAGTATACTAAAAAAAAAGAGGGAGATTTTTTAAAACCTAAAAAGACAAAAGGTATTTTTAAAAAAATTATATTTGGTGTAATTTTCTTTTTTTTTTTCAAAGATATTATATATAATACACAATAACATTAACAACATAAGATAAATACTTACCTATGCCCGTATGTATATACTTATAATAGAAACACATAAAATAAATTTTGCTTATGACTTATGAGTGTCTTTTTACTTTAAAAAAAAAAAAAAAAGGATATAAATGTAATTTCAAGTGGACAATTTTTTTTTTTTTAATTATCCACAATTATTTATTGGGTGTATGAAAACTCGGTACACACTTAGGGCCGTTCGATATTACTGCGGTTTTTCTGTTTTCTGTTTTTTTTTAATTTTAAAAAATAAGTATTAGAAAACATTTTTAAAAAAATTATTATTTTTTATTTTTTTTTCATATTTATACAGAAATATTTTAAAAATAGAAAACCAAAAACTAAAAATAATTAATTCTAGTTTTCAAAATTTTGTTTTTATTTTAGAAAAATAAAAAACAGAAAACGATACTGAATGAACCCTTATATTATAAATACACAATGCCAAAGGTGATAAAATTTTCAATTATCAAATAACAACACAAATACAATCCAACATAAGAACGTATCAAATCCCATGGCCTAAAAGTTCCTAATTCCCATGGCCTCACCTTTGCATATATAGCTTTTGGGTGCGGTTTTTGTTGTAGGGCTGAATAGAAGAGGGCATATCTATTAGTCATGGACTTCTTATATATATATATATATATAAGAGTGAATAGGAGAGGACATATCTTTGCGTGTGTGAAAAGATTTGAATTCAAATTCGAATCCCATTTTTTAATTAAAAAAAAAAGAGTGATTTAATTGGTCTTATTATCTCATTTAAAGATGTGGAAAGTGAAATGTTTCATATTCGAATCTCTTAAATTATAAAAAAATTATTACCAATTTAGTGAGAGATGTTAAAGGAAAAAATTATCCCATGTTGTGTAGCTTATAATATTATTTAGGTTTATTGGACTTCCTTAATATATATATATATATATATATAAAGGAACAATAAGTATAAATGATAATATAATATAAACAAGCATAAGATGTAAACTACATTAGATTTTTTTTTGTAATACTTTTATAGTATTTATATGTTAAGTGGTGTTATAAGTCATGTGTGTATAGTACTACATTCATATCTCCAATTTAATCAAATATAACTTAGGCATATTTGGAATAAAATATTTAGGAGAAAATAAATTTCATTGTGGTTTTAGCTTTGTTATGCCGAAACCTAAATGTTAAGTCAGCAACACTTTCAAATGCCACTTCTTCCCGTCAAAATAAATTTCATTGTGGTTTTACTTCATAATTTAAATTAATATCAATCAATTAAGTATAGAATAAACCTGTTTAGCTAATTAATCTTTATAATCCAATTATATTATAATTTTATGATATGATAGTTTCTACCTACTTCCCAAAAAACAATAAGAAAATTAGAAATACAGTTGACAGGAAGTTGCTTATAAGAATGGTAGATGATGGGGGCCAATCCCATGCAATTCCTCTAACTTCCATGATATATTTTAGCCTTTAAGGAATGCTTTTATAAGTTGTAACAATAATTTCTAGGAGCTGCAATTCCAGCACTCGGCAATGATTCTTAAATCATGATGGGGCCAATCGAAAATGAAGTTTAATTTCAATTGAAATTATTTGAAAATACTCTATTAATTGGATAAAACAAAAAAACAAAAATTATTATTTTTTAACTGAAAGCAAACCTATTGCTTGAAATAATAAAATAAATACAAGTGTATCTTTGTCTTCATAACACTTGGAAAAAGATAGGTCATCAAATGGTATATATTTCCAGATCCCAAAGATCCGTTACAGAAAAAAAAGTAAGATATCTATAAAAGAAAAGACAAAAAAAATAGAGTTTTTTTTTTTTTTTTTTTTTTTTTTTTTTTTTGCATAAAACAAAAATATAGAGTTAGTGAATAATCCATTTAAATAATAGATATTGAAATATCAAATTATACCTCACTTATCACTTAATTTGATTAAGACTTGCTTTACCATATATCCATCCACTATAATACCAAAATATATAATATAATATAGAAAACGTGTGTCATGAACAAAAACATTTAATAACAATGACAACTATAACATAGTGGGTGATGCATTTTTTTTATTTGGAAAAAAAAAAAAAAAAAAGTGATAATTTTTTTATTGGATAATAAATTCATATTTGAAGTTGAACTTAAGGTATTATTTAATATTGCGTAAGTGAGATAAAAAAAAAGTAGAACTTTTTAAAAAATAGAAATAATTGATTTGTTTGATAATTATGATTGAATAAAGTTCATGAGAACTAAGAATATCTACTTTCTAAGTTTGATGGAAATAATTTTCTTAGGGCATCTTCAAGATATGCTGTTCCAATCCACGCCAAAATTGACACCATTCAAGTGTATATATTTTGGCGTGGCATTGTACAACGGTATTTTATCTTTTTTTTTTTTTTAATTATCACAAAAGTCTAATAATTATTCTATTTACCAAACATATGAAAATTTTAATGTTTTATCTTTTTTAACCGTGCTCTACTATTATTAATTATTTAACATAATGTTTATTTTGTATGTTTTTTTTTAAATAAAATTTATGTTTTACTTATTAATATATAAATAGTACATCAGTCTTTTTATAATATGTAAAATTTAATTAACTTTTTATTTAATTTAATATTATTAAATAACAAATTATATTTTTATTGGATGAATATGTAAAAAAAAATAGTTTTGGGCATAATTTGTAAAATAACAAAATAGTATGGAAGTAATAAAAAAATAAAATAAGAGATAAAAGGGAATATAAATAGAATATTTTTTTTGGTGTTAGAAATTGAATTGATGGTTGGAGATGAATTTACTGTAATTACATCATTTTAATATAAAAATTACTGCATTTTGGTGTTTTGGGTTGGAGATGGCCTTAAGAGGTAGGTAAATTGGACTTTTTTAGTTGATATAAATATAAATTTACATATTTATTCTCTATTAAATGAGATTAGGTATTATTGTCTTTTATATTATTAATTTCTAAAAATAATAATATAATTAAGGTCAAATAAAAAAAGTTTACTTCCCATGAAATTATATACAAACCAAACTCATAATTATTTATATTTTTTGAGAAATAATTTCTCGGAAAGTTTATTTTCTAAATAATATACTTTTCAAAAAGTAGATCATGTGATACTAAACTGATATATAAATTTCATTAATTTTGAAGGTTTGACGAACAAAAATATTTTATAAGTATAAAAAATAAATAGCGTTTTTGTCTGTCTTTTGGGTAATTATATTGTTAGTCAAAGGATCCACTCATTCTCTATCAGGACTTTTGTCTACAATGGAACTTGAAGTTGAAGCACCCTACCCTATTGCTTTTCTTTTGGAAAAGAAACATCTTTTACTTTTTATTGTGCTTGTTCTTGTTTTTTTTTACTTTATAATTTTTTTTTTTACTTCAATGAAACTAGTAATTAAAAACATATTTTCTTCTTAGCAATAACTTTGAAACTAGTAATTAAAAACATATTTTATAATTCATACTCCCCCTTTAATCCTTTTCAAGAAATTAATACAACAAAAAGAAAGTTCAAAGCTTTGTTAGATCAAACAAAGTAAGAGATAAATTAAGCGAGGACTAACAATATAGTTTTTGTTGTTGTTCCTTTTCAACACTTGTCTTAATAATTAAGAGAAAATTTTTTAACACTTGTCAACACTTTTTCTTTCAACTTATTTTCTTTTCTTATCAGTAATATTTTTTAATTTTAATTATATTAAAATGTAAACAAAAATATTAGTATATTACTAATTAAAAAATATATATATATATAAACACAAATTATTTATGTATTTGGTATATTGAATCTCCATCAAGGCAGGTCAAGAATAAACTATTTTTCTAGGTATTCTTTTCGATCACCTTTCAATTTCTCTCTCTAGAAAATTTTTTCTCGCCTCTCTCTATACTCAGTTTCCTTTTCATAGGGTTTCAATGGGGGTTACCTTCCGGTGGCTCCAGCCATCGTAAGGGATACCCATTTTTAGTTTTTTTTTTCAATTATTTTCTTCTATTTAGATATCTAAATAAGCTTTTTCTTCCCTGTCATGGGTTTGTTTTGCTTCCCGTTCAAATCGGGATCTTTGAGTTTTGGAGCAAGTCTCTATACGGCGGTGTTCTCGTCTTTCTCTCCGGCTTAATCCGACTCTTTCACCAAGCGTTCATCTCTTTCAAGTTGTTCATACACGAAGGATGGTGGAAGAGGGAAGATTCGGCTAGCTCTGGCCTGGAGATCTCTGGATCTGTGCTCTTCAACTCTGATCAAGTATATTTCTTGAGATCTTTGGCCCCTGATAGAGAAAAGAGTCTACCATGGCATAGCCAGCAAAGACAGAGGGACCCTATTCCTTATCAAGTTTGCCCTGCCTCTGGTTATTTTTGGCAGTGGAGGGTATTTAATGAAGCTCAATTGTATAAAACTCTAAAGGGAAGTCCAGCTGCATATTCCCTTCTGGTAGTGACATCTTTACGTTTTCGAGCTTTGGCGGTGGTGGTAGCAGAGGTGCCGACGGCGACAGAGTTTTCTGGAAGAGATGAGAAATGTCAGGGGTATATGTGGTATTCAGTATTTTTTTAGGCCTTTGGGCCTTGTCTTTGTTTGGTTTGGGCTTGAAGCCCATACTTAAAAACTCAAATACGGATAGTTTATGTCTGGACTCTTTGTCTTGTGCAGCTGTAAGTTTCTAGACTTTTCTCATGGTTGTAATTTGTAAATGGTACTCATATGGGCTTCATGCTCTCTAAATGTAATGCTAGCTTTTTCTTCCTGGAAAAAAAAAATAATAAATAAAAAAAATAAAGGCAGGTCAAGAATCCAACTAACAGAAAGAATGTACACCCTATACTTATATGGTACAAACAACAAAGCAAGATTCCATTATAGGTGGAGGAATATTTGAGACTCATTTTCCTAATTGTCAAAGCGAGGAGACTAATTATAAATAACTCTCTCATTATTTAAATTCAAAAAATTTTACATAACTTAATTAAAATAAAAAAAAAATTGCCAAGATTTTAATTTCTTAGTTTTATCTTTTAATTTTTATTTTTGAAAAAAAAATATAAATTTTTCATTCATATTTATAAAAATATATCTTAATTTAAAATTAAAAATATAAAAATATACATAAAAATATTTTAAAAAATTATCTTTTACTTGAAAGAAGGTAATGATTGAAAATGGGATATAGTATTAATTAGAGTTGTCTTCAGTACTGTAACATCTTAAGTTCAACTTTCAATTAGAATTATTTATAAAAAAAAATACAAAAACATTCTTGCAAATAATTTGTTAATTAAGAAGGAAAAATTAAAAAAGAAAAAGAAAAATTAAATTGAGAATTAAGGACCATTCATTGCTAATTTTTTTTTTTTTGGCCCAAAATTCATTGCTATTTGATAGTGATGTGAAAAATAAAATAATTAATTAATTTGTCCTGCCATGAGTATTCCATTAAAAAATGTCCATATGATGGAATGAGGAAAAAATTCCTTCTCTCTCTATTAATTATAATTAATTACTTAATTATACACAACACATCCATGTGAGAAGGGAATGGAGGACCTATCATACATGGTCCTGCTTAATTAATTTTTATTGGTTTACTCATTTTCATCGTATCTCTTCAATTTATAAGGGTAAATGTTAATATTATGATTGTAATTTTAAATAATGCAGTTACGTATGATATAAAAAAAATAATAATAATAATAATATATTTTTTTAATATAATTTATAATATAAAATAAAAATAATTATTATTTATTTATTTTTTAGTGAATGATTTATTTAAATTATATTAATTTGAATAAAATTTTTTTTATACAATTTACTTCATCTAATATTTTTCAAAATATTATTGCTCCTTTGAGTTTTGTCTTAATACAGTAATTAATTTCACCTTTTTAAGAAATATATTATTAATTCATAAAAAATTAAAAATATTAATTATTTAATCATTTTATTTAAATTAATTAAGTTTGATCATTAATTACTATAAAAATTAAAAAAATATTATCATATTTTAACACAAATTCTTCCTTAAATGAGATTATTTTTTATTTTTATCTTATAATTAACAATTAAATCACTTAATTGTAAACGAAATGATTAATAATTAACATTTAAAATCTTAAAAATTAAATAATATATATTTTTTAAAAGCAAGAATTAAGTTGTACTTTAGTTCAAAATCAAGGAAGGTTAACTTATCTATCTTGTAAAATAAGAAGTCCGTAATTTAAAATGACATATATTATTTCCTTTAAAAGATTACGATAATATTTCTGGAAAAATATAATTTTTCTTTTTTTGAGAAGAAAACCTATAGTATTGCATTTAGAAGAAAACCGTTCATGCTGGATCATGGCAACAATATCCTGGGGAAAATTTTGGAGCCAAATTATTATTGTCCTCATGTATATTTTGATGATACCAAAACTTAATTTAATTAAGCTAAATTATGTGTTATGTGAAGTGTTTACATGTGATGCAAATCTAATATTACAGTTGAATTTCTTTACATATATTTTATTGTTTACAGTGTGCAACGGACATTACCATATGCTCACCCCTGTTACAATCCAATTGCCTTGAATTTCTCTTGAATTTTACAGATCTTCACGGCCGTGAACACTTCCTCACTGCCGTTACGAATATATCATTTTCGTTAGACGAGCCAAGTCACCATCCTTGTCAGTCAAACCATGTCTCTTGCCTCGTCAGTCAAGAAAGATAGAACTCACAAGCATTACATATTCTTCACGCTCGTTACTAAATTCAAAAAATTCAGACATAAGCATTTTTCACTTTCGTTACTCTTCTTCACGGGCTTTAACATTTATATAACAGGCGTTAACATTCTGTAATGATCATTACAACCAAAAGAACAAGAAAAGGATAGAGTATCAGTCACCACGGTGACTCAACCTTCACTAGCGTTACCATAAGAGTGTAACAACCGTGATTCATTACCTGTTGTTGTCAGGCAAAATCTAGAAAGATTTCTAGCAGTTGGAAAGACGGCGAGAGTTGTTACAACTTGATTTCAGAGCCCAACAACCATAAATTTCAAGCTTCTATATATATGGGAAGGTTCAAAATGAAGAATAAGAGACTTTTATGTTGTTCCAAGTGATTATATGTCACAGCCCAACTTCGCAACTATGACGGTCCTAGGGCATGGGTAGATATAAGGCCATCGAAAACTCATAGAACTCATCTACAACAAAATCCACATGGCATCATAATAACTAATCACACATACTCATCCCCAAAATAAGAACTTGAACACATATATCACTACTAGAAAACAGTGAAATAGCGACACCTAATATGTGTCGGTAATTAGCGACGCCATATCGACGCCACAACAACAAAATGGAGACGAATTTCAAAAAGTGTGTTCTGAGACGCCGAATATGCGTTGCTAAATGTGCCGCCAAAATGTGTCGGAGCGTCGCTATTCAACGATTTCGTATATATGCATCGCTATTTAAGGCGTGAAATACCCGCTAATTTTGGGGTAATCAATTGCGACAGACTTAGTGACGCAGTGTAAGCAAAAAGATAAAACCGTTTAGGGTTTAGGTTTTTTCTGTATATTAATGTATGCCCTAAAACATGCAAAGTAGAAGTTTAAATAGGACCCCGAAACCCTAGACACGGGTACAAATATAGAAACTGCTAAAAATGGCAGTTTCGAAATATTACACCAAAAAAACATAATGATATTAAAAAGGAAAGCACCACAGACGGCGCCTAAATCCGGAGTTCGTACCAAAAGTTATAAGCAATTTAAAAAGTTTCCATAAATAGAAAAACGGCAAAATTAAGGGCCCAAATGAAGGAATTTGGCCAAAATCACAGCTGTCCCGGGCCACTATTTCTTCTGCTTGGCCCGCTGCTTGTATAGGCGGTTTAGGAATCTTTCTGCAAAGGCCTCTACGTCACTTAGTGACATTGTAACAAGTACAGCGACGTGTGAAGACTTTGCGACGCTTGTTGTGCGTCGCTAAGTTGTTTAAAGTGAAACGACAAGTGTTAGTGACGCTTTTGGTGTTGCTACAGTGTCGTAGAAGTTTTAATAAGTTAAACGGCAACGATTATGCCATTTCGGTGTTAGTGACGCAATAGTTCATTGCTACGGCGTCGCTATTTTTCTAAGATATAACGTCCTTCTTCCCCATTTCTGCAATAGAAGCCCTAACGCTAAATTTCTCTCTCTTCCCTTTCTCTCTCTCTCTCCCATTCCCTCTCTTTCATACCGATTGTAGTCTCCCTTTCAACGAAGTCGATTTCACCCGCCGCAGGTATGTGTTTTGTGAATTTTTTTTTTCTTTCTTTCTTTCTCTTTCTCTCTCTATCTCTCTCTTTCTTCATCACAGATATTTCGCTCTCTCTCTTTTTGGGTATTTTGACAGGCAAGAGGTTAGTATTTTTTGTTGGTTTTTGTTTTTTTAAGTTATTATTTATTTGTTTGATTTGTGTTTTTTTTTTTCATTTGTTTAATTTTTTTTTTTTTTGAAGTTCAAATTTCTTTGTTGAATATTAGAAATTACTGATGTTGGGAATTTGAAATAATGGGAATTCATTTTCTTTGGCATGTATTGCTTAAGTAAAATAATGGGTATTGGTTTGAGGTTTGTTTAGCTCTTGTATTACGGAATTTGTTTGTTTTGTGTAAATAATGCTTTTTGTATCTTATTTTGGATTTGATTCGTTTATTTGGTTTGGTTTTTGAACTGATGATTTCAGTTACTACTTATTTTAATTCCTTGTTACTTTAGTTTCTAGTATTTTTTGTTTGATTTAAATTTATGTTTTAATCAAATGATCTGTTTGTTCTGATAACTTGTATTTCTGATAACTTGTGAATGATATACTCAAATTTTTTGTTTTATCATTTTCAGCTTCTCATTACTCAATGATAATAGCTAAAATGTTAGAAAAATTTCTTGTCTTTTAAAAATGTTTTATGGTGAAATTTTTTAGTCGTTAAGTTAGAATAAATGTTTTCACAGATAATATGTTAGGGCCTTATGAAATGATCATAAGCTTTCTGAAGCTGCTTGTGTTTTTTACTCCAGTGCTTAGATGACATTCTGAATATTTGAGGCTCTGAATATTATTTTCTCTCAGAAAATATACATTTTCTCTCAGAAAATATACATTTTCTTTAGTTTTTTACAAGCTGAATGCACAATCATAATTTTGTGATATGTAAATCTGAAAATAAACAAGAAAAGACTCTATAAATACCCTATTTAGATAGGTACATTTTGGTCAAACACATAAGCACACAGATATATATAGTTTGGTCATACAAAAAAGGACACAAATGTTATTATCAAAATATTCTTGTACACAAATTTGAATTAGCTATTAAACTTAGTAATTTTAACCATGTGTTCAATGAGATTTGTGGTATCACTCATAATTGAAATTTGATTGGTCAAACTGATTCCTAATCTTAATGCTATTATATTGAGTAAAATGTAGATTCATATTAATTATAATTGATAAAATAATTGAAATTCTTAGTTTCTAATGCATGTTCGTTTTCCATATGTATCATGGTGAGATAGATGCTTATACATTTTTATGATTTTAGAAAATCATAATCTTAGAAAACTTGTCAATTAAAAAAAAAAATTCACTCAAACTGTTGATGATTGGTAAAAATAAAAATATATACTACTTGATAATAAATTTAAAATTTAATTCCTTCTCTTAATGTTCAAAATAATAAAATATAAAATATAAGACATGAAACAAATTTAATTCCTTATAAAATATAAACGAATTTTGTTTCCTGAAAATTTACAAATATCGTAAATGATATATTTGAAAATAAAGATATCTCTAAAGATGGTAGGCATTGAATTGAGTTATAGTTAATAAAAAATTATAATGGCTTAACTTTTAGCTTGTTAAATTTATTAATAAATATATGAAAATTTATATTATATCGGTGTCTTTTTTTTTTCAATAAAAAAATACCGATATTCTTAATATACTGTATTTTTTTTATTTGTTAGTTTTTTCCATTTCAAGGGATTTTAGTCTTGTTTTAAGGGAAACTTTGCCGAATTTTTCTCCTAGACTATATTAATGTTTGAAAACCTAATTTATATATGTTAAATTATTTTAATACTGTTAATGTAAATACAATAATAAATTAGTCAAAAATACACACTCAATCTCACCCACCACCTTAGACTTTAACTCCTTCTCCATATGCAGCTCCAGCTACCTCCATGTGAAGCTCCAGCTAGCTTTCACCATTCATGGCTTAATTAGTGTTGATACTTTCCTATAAATAGCTTGTAATTCTCTTGTATTAAACACAACAAGATATATAAAACACTTAATTCTTTCTCTGTTATTCTTGTTCTAACATGGTATCAGAGCATGGTTGATCATTAAAGCTCATTCATCCAGAAAACCAATTTTCCTTCTCTGTTTTTCCAGTTTTTTGCTTCTGTCCAAATTTGCCCCCACATGCACACGTTAGAAATTTTTTCTAACCATACCATTAGAAAGACCATGAAATTCTAAGAATTTTGACACAAAAATCGCCGGAAATGGAGCCTCCACGCGCCCTCACGCACCGATCAAACCTCTGCGACTGGTGGTCACTCGCCTCACGCGCAGCACGCGCCTGCTAGAGGTTGAAGATGACCACGTGGCGCCACATTAGCAGCTTCCGCCCAGTCAGTAGCCAGCTCATCCAGTCATAATTCGCCACGTGTCACATGTCAGTGACACGTCACCTTTAGCCACGTCAGCAGCATATACATCAACGAATCAACAGGTGACACGTGTCACATGTCAGTGATACGTCTTCCGGATCTGACCCGACCCGAATGTCAATCTGACCCGGTTCGCGCCTGACCCGAACGACAATCCGATCCGATTCGCGCTCCAACCCGAGCTTCGACTCGAACCGACCCGCGCTCCAACCCGACCCGGTCTGCCTCTAATCCGTCTGGTTCAACCAATCCGATTTGGATCTTGGTTCCGGTTTTAATCGAATCGGTTCATTATTGTTTGACCGACCGATTCGACCTTAATTATACCGATTTTTAATAAAATTAGACTGGTTCCTGAAGTTTTTAGACCTTCTGAATCCATTTTTGCAGTCTGTTTTTCCAAAATCAACCTCAGTGTTTGGTTTTCCCCATTGGTCCTATATTTTCTACATTATTTTTCTATAATTTGCTGCACAAATGGCCTCCGAAAATTCTCAACATCTTTCTTCACCTCTGGTTCAACCAATTAAAACTATTTTTGATGGCACAAATTATGATTTGTGATCACAAGAGATGTGTAGTTTTCTGAAAGGCCGTCTTTTGTGGCGTTATGTAACTGGTGACCATTCCCAGCCAACAAAAAATACTGGTGAAGAGGACATAAAATTTATGAAACGACTAGAGCAGTGGGAAGGCAAAAATCATCAAATCTTGACATGGTTCTGCAACACCAGTCTTCCTAGCATTAAAAGTGAATTTCGTCGCTTTAATACCGCTTGTGAGGTTTGGGATTTTCTCAAAACTCGTTATTCTGTTTCTGATTATGTGCATCAATTTCAACTTTATCGTCGCCTTCATCGGCTTCAGCAGCAATCTAATCAGACCATTCATAGCTATGTTTCTGAACTCCAAACCATTTGGGATCAATTATCCACTTGTGACCCTCAATGGTCTGATCCTGCCTCTGCTAAGCCTTTTTTGGAATTTCACGACCGTCAACGTATTTGGCATCTACTCATGATTGTTCATCCGGAATATGAGTCAGTTAGTGCTTCACTTCTACATCGCACACCATTACCTAAGTTAGATGTTGTAATCAGAGAATTACTTTCTAAAGAAACTCGTACCCATACACTTCGTACGGAGCGATCTTTGCCATCATCAGATGTCATTCTTGCCACTTCATCTGGATCATCTACATAGGTATCGCAGCATACTGCTGCTCTGGCTACTCCTACAGGGAATTCTCGTAATATTTTTTGTAATTATTGCAAAAAACCCGGACATAAAATAACAGAATGTCGCAAGCGACCTCAAAATCGACAATCTTCTGGATCAGGCAATGTCAACCATTCTTTTTCCAATACTTATAGACCACAATCCTCTGTAAGTACTTATGGAACTGGCCGCTCTTCCACTGTTGCTGTTGTTGAGGAAAGTTCTGCTACTACCTCTCCCACATTCACCTTACAGGACATTCAGACCATCCTCCAACAAATATAGGCTCCCTCTGGTGTGTCTTCTTCACTTGTCCTTTTTGTTACCCCAGGTACAAGTTCTTCCTGGTTTTTTGATTCTGCATGTTGCAATCATATGACGTCAAATCAGTCCTTGTTTTCCTCTATGACTGTACCCACCTTATCACCAATTGTTCATACTGCAGACAATTCTGTCTTATTTGTTCCTAAAGTTGGCACTATTTTCACAACTAATCTCTCTTTGTCTAATACATTCTTTGTTCCTAAATTATCTTTAAATCTTATTTCTGTTGGTCAACTATGTGAACTTGGTTTTGACTTACATTTTTCGAGTAATGTTTGTACTGTGCAGGATCCACGGACGAAGAAAATCCTTAGGACAGGGCGTAAAGTGAGCCGACTATTTGAGCTTAAATCCCTTCGTTTACCGTCTAATAAAGTTGCTGCAGTTGTATCTTCTACTATTTGGCATTCCC